>JAJOZX010018606.1:0-41260 GCA_023014485.1 Bathynomus jamesi | reverse complement strand
CCATAATGTATATTCACCATATAGAGCATAATATTCACCATAATGGTAATCATACATTTACATATACATATTGTTAGAAATACATTTACACATACATATTGTTATACAAGTTACATTTACATATACAATGATTGTATATTTTCTTTCTTTTTCATTCATATTGTCCCCGAAGGCACAATATGAATGAAAAAGAAAGAAAAATACAGACTCCATCGACCTATTTCATATCTTACAGACCGCAGCCTTCCCTCACGAGCCGCCACGTCTGAATGCTTCTTCTTTTCATATGCAAGTTTTATATCCATGTTTCTGTGTTCTATTTTCAGGAGTTAACAAGAAGAATACACATTGTTGTATACCCTGACATTCCTTCTGCTATAGACCTGTACCCCATGGAAAGACGCAACTGGCACAGGTACGAGTCATCATGGCCACAAGGCTTTTATGGCACCATTTCCAAACATGTCATCACCTTTGCAAGTAAAACGGAACATATCAAGGTGGGTGCCCATTTGGTTATGGACCAAGAAGCGATTTATGCACGCGTCATCGGTGCACGATTTATGCACGCGTCATGATGCCCGCATCTCCATCATTTGTGATGACACAGACGTGTTTGCCATGCTGACTCACTTCTATGAATTTAAGAAACTAGGCTGTCCCATGATTATGGAGTCTCCAGTGCGTGGCAGAAAAATCAGTGGACATCCGAGCAACTGTAACCCAGCACAAAGACATCATCCCACAAATCCTCAAATCCACTGCCATTGCCACAGCCAAGAAGGGTCGGAAGCTAGACAAGCTGGGTCCCTTATGCTTGATTTGATCATATCGAGAAAGAGGCAACAGCGTTCATTGTTGCATGCTATGGGGATAAGAAATCCTTATCTCTTACTGAGTGTTGTCAGCGAGTATGGGCTCAGAAGACAGGGAAGTCGGGAACTGCTGCACCCAAACTATGTTTCTCTACCACCAACAACTGAAGCTTCCCATCAAAATGTGCTCAGAAGCCAACAACACTGTGGCGAACTGGCTCGATGCACTAAAGTGTTACCCACCACCACTTGATCCTGTGCATTATGGTGGGAGAGAGACGAAACAACAGAGTTCTCATCCCAAAAACAGTTGGTGAAGGAGTGTGCTTAGCACCAGATGAAGTTTCTGAAGCTAATCAGATGTGGGTGTGAATCATAACACTGGTATGCATTAATTTTGCTGTCAAGGGCTTTGTAAGTGATTCTTATAGAGTTTTCCTGCTGATTTCGAATCTGCAATCCGTTTTTTCTCAATCAGCTCAGGTTATCCGCTATGGCCTCATAAGTAAAATAGAATTTTTCGTGATTTTGTCAAAGCGGAATTGGAACAGTAACATCTATCATCACTTGTTTCACTTGTATAATATCTTTTTTACTTTTCAGGCATATAGATAAAATATTTCATAATGAATAGAGCGTGTACAAATGATCCCAAATAGATTCTGCTACATATGTGGGACGGTTACCATGCCAAATACCAGTCCCAAATCACTAAATTTGTGAAGACAATGTATAGAGCATACTTTGGAATTAAGCTAGGGGATCAGGACAAAAATTTCGCCCCTCATATGTGCTGCAAGACGTGCATTGAAATTTGAGAAGATGGAGCAAAGGCAGAGCGAAATCTTTGCCTTTTGGAATTCCCATGATTTGGAGAGAAGGAAAGGATCACGTGACAGATTGCTATTTCTGCATGACAAACCTCCAAGGTGGGCTTATAAATTTATTTTTCTTAAATATTTTGAAATCCTCGTATGAAACTTGACATAATATTCACCATAATGTAATATTCACCATATTAGAGCATATATTCACCATAATGGTAATCATACATTTACATATACATATTGTTATAGAAAATACATTTACACATACATATTGTTATACAAGTTACAATTTTACATATACAATGATTGTAATTTTCTTTCTTTTTCATTCATATTGTCCCGAAGGCACAATATGAATGAAAAAGAAAGAAAATATACAGACTCCATCGACCTATTTCATATCTTACAGACCGCAGCCTTCCCTCACGAGCCGCACTGTCTGAATGCTTCTTCTATTTCATATGCAAGTTTTATATCCATGTTTCTGTGTTTCTATTTTCAGGAGTTAACAAGAAGAATAAACACATTGTTGTATACCCTGACATTCCTTCTGCTATAAGACCTGTACCCCATGGAAAGACGCAACTGGCACAGTACGAGTCATCATGGCCACAAGGCTTTTATGGCACCATTTCCAAACATGTCATCACCTTTGCAAGTAAAACGGAACATATCAAGGTGGGTGCCCATTTGGTTATGGACCAAGAAGCGATTTATGCACGCGTCATCGGTGCACGATTTATGCACGCGTCATGATGCCCGCATCTCCATCATTTGTGATGACACAGACGTGTTTGCCATGCTGACTCACTTCTATGAATTTAAGAAACTAGGCTGTCCCATGATTATGGAGTCTCCAGTGCGTGGCAGAAAATCAGTGGACATCCGAGCAACTGTAACCCAGCACAAAGACATCATCCACAAATCCTCAAATCCACTGCCATTGCCACAGCCAAGAAGGGTCGGAAGCTAGACAAGCTGGGGTCCCTTTATGCTTGATTTGATCATATCGAGAAAGAGGCAACAGCGTTCATTGTTGCATGCTATGGGGATAAGAAATCCTTATCTCTTACTGAGTGTTGTCAGCGAGTATGGGCTCAGAAGACAGGGAAGTCGGGAACTGCTGCACCCAAACTATGTTCTCTACCACCAACAACTGAAGCTTCCCATCAAAATGTGCTCAGAGCCAACAACACTGTGGCGAACTGGCTCGATGCACTAAAGTGTTACCCACCACCACTTGATCCTGTGCATTATGGGTGGGAGAGAGACGAAACAAACAGAGTTCTCATCCCAAAAACAGTTGGTGAAGGAGTGTGCTTAGCACCAGATGAAGTTCTGAAGCTAATCAGATGTGGGTGTGAATATAACACTGGTATGCATTAATTTTGCTGTCAAGGGCTTTGTAAGTGATTCTTATAGAGTTTTTCCTGCTGATTTCGAATCTGCAATCCGTTTTTCTCAATCAGCTCAGGTTATCCGGCTATGGCCTCATAAGTAAAATAGAATTTTTCGTGATTTTGTCAAAGCGGAATTGGAACAGTAACATCTATCATCACTTTTTCACTTGTATAATATCTTTTTTTACTTTTCAGGCATATAGATAAAATATTTCATAATGAATAGAGCGTGTACAAATGATCCCAAATAGATTCTGCTACATATGTGGGACGGTTACCATGCCAAATAACCAGTCCCAAATCACTAAATTTGTGAAGACAATGTATAGAGCATACTTTGGAATTAAGCTAGGGGATCAGGACAAAAATTTCGCCCCTCATATGTGCTGCAAGACGTGCATTGAAAATTTGAGAAGATGGAGCAAGGCAGAGCGAAATCTTTGCCTTTTGGAATTCCCATGATTTGGAGAGAAGGAAAGGATCACGTGACAGATTGCTATTTCTGCATGACAAACCTCCAAGGTGGGCTTATAAATTTATTTTTCTTAAATATTTTGAAATCCTCGTATGAAACTTGACATAATATTCACCATAATGTAATATTCACCATATAGAGCATAATATTCACCATAATGGTAATCATACATTTACATATACATATTGTTATAGAAAATACATTTACACATACATATTGTTATACCAAGTTACATTTACATATACAATGATTGTATATTTTCTTTCTTTTTCATTCATATTGTCCCCGAAGGCACAATATGAATGAAAAAGAAAGAAAATATACAGACTCCATCGACCTATTTCATATCTTACAGACCGCAGCCTTCCCTCACGAGCCGCCACTGTCTGAATGCTTCTTCTATTTCATATGCAAGTTTTATATCCATGTTTCTGTGTTTCTATTTTCAGGAGTTAACAAGAAGAATAAACACATTGTTGTATACCCTGACATTCCTTCTGCTATAAGACCTGTACCCCATGGAAAGACGCAACTGGCACAGTACGAGTCATCATGGCCACAAGGCTTTTATGGCACCATTTCCAAACATGTCATCACCTTTGCAAGTAAAACGGAACATATCAAGGTGGGTGCCCATTTGGTTATGGACCAAGAAGCGATTTATGCACGCGTCATCGGTGCACGATTTATGCACGCGTCATGATGCCCGCATCTCCATCATTTGTGATGACACAGACGTGTTTGCCATGCTGACTCACTTCTATGAATTTAAGAAACTAGGCTGTCCCATGATTATGGAGTCTCCAGTGCGTGGCAGAAAATCAGTGGACATCCGAGCAACTGTAACCCAGCACAAAGACATCATCCCACAAATCCTCAAATCCACTGCCATTGCCACAGCCAAGAAGGGTCGGAAGCTAGACAAGCTGGGGTCCCTTTATGCTTGATTTGATCATATCGAGAAAGAGGCAACAGCGTTCATTGTTGCATGCTATGGGGATAAGAAATCCTTATCTCTTACTGAGTGTTGTCAGCGAGTATGGGCTCAGAAGACAGGGAAGTCGGAACTGCTGCACCCAAACTATGTTCTCTACCACCAACAACTGAAGCTTCCCATCAAAATGTGCTCAGAGCCAACAACACTGTGGCGAACTGGCTCGATGCACTAAAGTGTTACCCACCACCACTTGATCCTGTGCATTATGGTGGGAGAGAGACGAAACAAACAGAGTTCTCATCCAAAAACAGTTGGTGAAGGAGTGTGCTTAGCACCAGATGAAGTTCTGAAGCTAATCAGATGTGGGTGTGAATCATAACACTGGTATGCATTAATTTTGCTGTCAAGGGCTTTGTAAGTGATTCTTATAGAGTTTTTCCTGCTGATTTCGAATCTGCAATCCGTTTTTCTCAATCAGCTCAGGTTATCGGCTATGGCCTCATAAGTAAAATAGAATTTTTCGTGATTTTGTCAAAGCGGAATTGGAACAGTAACATCTATCATCACTTGTTTCACTTGTATATATCTTTTTTTACTTTTCAGGCATATAGATAAATATTTCATAATGAATAGAGCGTGTACAAATGATCCCAAATAGATTCTGCTACATATGTGGGACGGTTACCATGCCAAATAACCAGTCCCAAATCACTAAATTTGTGAAGACAATGTATAGAGCATACTTTGGAATTAAGCTAGGGGATCAGGACAAAAATTTCGCCCTCATATGTGCTGCAAGACGTGCATTGAAATTTGAGAAGATGGAGCAAAGGCAGAGCGAAATCTTTGCCTTTTGGAATTCCCATGATTTGGAGAGAAGGAAAGGATCACGTGACAGATTGCTATTTCTGCATGACAAACCTCCAAGGTGGGCTTATAAATTTATTTTTCTTAAATATTTTGAAATCCTCGTATGAAACTTGACATAATATTCACCATAATGTAATATTCACCATATAGAGCATAATATTCACCATAATGGTAATCATACATTTACATATACATATTGTTATAGAAAATACATTTACACATACATATTGTTATACAAGTTACATTTACATATACAATGATTGTATATTTCTTTCTTTTTCATTCATATTGTCCCCGAAGGCACAATAGAATGAAAAAGAAAGAAAATATACAGACTCCATCGACCTATTTCATATCTTACAGACCGCAGCCTTCCCTCACGAGCCGCCACTGTCTGAATGCTTCTTCTATTTCATATGCAAGTTTTATATCCATGTTTCTGTGTTTCTATTTTCAGGAGTTAACAAGAAGAATAAACACATTGTTGTATACCCTGACATTCCTTCTGCTATAAGACCTGTACCCCATGGAAAGACGCAACTGGCACAGTACGAGTCATCATGGCCACAAGGCTTTATGGCACCATTTCCAAACATGTCATCACCTTTGCAAGTAAAACGGAACTATCAAGGTGGGTGCCCATTTGGTTATGGACCAAGAAGCGATTTATGCACGCGTCATCGGTGCACGATTTATGCACGCGTCATGATGCCCCGCATCTCCATCATTTGTGATGACACAGACGTGTTTGCCATGCTGACCACTTCTATGAATTTAAGAAACTAGGCTGTCCCATGATTATGGAGTCTCCAGTGCGTGGCAGAAAATCAGTGGACATCCGAGCAACTGTAACCCAGCACAAAGACATCATCCCACAAATCCTCAAATCCACTGCCATTGCCACAGCCAAGAAGGTCGGAAGCTAGACAAGCTGGGGTCCCTTTATGCTTGATTTGATCATATCGAGAAAGAGGCAACAGCGTTCATTGTTGCATGCTATGGGGATAAGAAATCCTTATCTCTTACTGAGTGTTGTCAGCGAGTATGGGCTCAGAAGACAGGGAAGTCGGGAACTGCTGCACCAAACTATGTTCTCTACACCAACAACTGAAGCTTCCCATCAAAATGTGCTCAGAGCCAACAACACTGTGGCGAACTGGCTCGATGCCTAAAGTGTTACCCACCACCACTTGATCCTGTGCATTATGGGTGGGAGAGAGAAACAAACAGAGTTCTCATCCCAAAAAACAGTTGGTGAAGGAGTGTGCTTAGCACCAGATGAATTCTGAAGCTAATCAGATGTGGGTGTGAATCATAACACTGGTATGCATTAATTTTGCTGTCAAGGGCTTTGTAAGTGATTCTATAGAGTTTTTCCTGCTGATTCGAATCTGCAATCCGTTTTTCTCAATCAGCTCAGGTTATCCGGCTATGGCCTCATAAGTAAAATAGAATTTTTCGTGATTTTGTCAAAGCGGAATTGAACAGTAACATCTATCATCACTTGTTTCACTTGTATATATCTTTTTTTACTTTTCAGGCATATAGATAAAATATTTCATAATGAATAGAGCGTGTACAAATGATCCCAAATAGATTCTGCTACATATGTGGGACGGTTACCATGCCAAATAACCCAGTCCCAAATCACTAAATTTGTAGAAGACAATGTATAGAGCATACTTTGGAATTAAGCTAGGGGATCAGACAAAAATTTCGCCCCTCATATGTGCTGCAAGACGTGCATTGAAAATTTGAGAAGATGGAGCAAAGGCAGAGCGAAATCTTTGCCTTTTGGATTCCCATGATTTGGAGAGAAGGAAAGGATCACGTGACAGATTGCTATTTCTGCATGACAAACCTCCAAGGTGGGCTTATAAATTTATTTTTCTTAAATATTTTGAAATCCTCGTATGAAACTTGACATAATATTCACCATAATGTAATATTCACCATATAGAGCATAATATTCACCATAATGGTAATCATACTTTACATATACATATTGTTATAGAAAATACATTTACACATACATATTGTTATACAAGTTACATTACATATACAATGATTGTATATTTTCTTTCTTTTTCATTCATATTGTCCCCGAAGGCACAATATGAATGAAAAAGAAAGAAAATATACAGACTCCATCGACCTATTTCATATCTTACAGACCGCAGCCTTCCCTCACGAGCCGCCACTGTCTGAATGCTTCTTCTATTTCATATGCAAGTTTATATCCATGTTTCTGTGTTTCTATTTTCAGGAGTTAACAAGAAGAATAAACACATTGTGTATACCCTGACATTCCTTCTGCTATAAGACCTGTACCCCATGGAAAGACGCAACTGGCACAGTACGAGTCATCATGGCCACAAGGCTTTTATGGCACCATTTCCAAACATGTCATCACCTTTGCAAGTAAAACGGAACATATCAAGGTGGGTGCCCATTGGTTATGGACCAAGAAGCGATTTATGCACGCGTCATCGGTGCACGATTTATGCACGCGTCATGATGCCCGCATCTCCATCATTTGTGATGACACAGACGTGTTTGCCATGCTGACTCACTTCTATGAATTTAAGAAACTAGGCTGTCCCATGATTATGGAGTCTCCAGTGCGTGGCAGAAAATCAGTGGACATCCGAGCAACTGTAACCCAGCACAAAGACATCATCCCACAAATCCTCAAATCCACTGCCATTGCCACAGCCAAGAAGGGTCGGAAGCTAGACAAGCTGGGTCCCTTTATGCTTGATTTGATCATATCGAGAAAGAGGCAACAGCGTTCATTGTTGCATGCTATGGGGATAAGAAATCCTTATCTCTTACTGAGTGTTGTCAGCGAGTATGGGCTCAGAAGACAGGGAAGTCGGAACTGCTGCACCCAAACTATGTTCTCTACCACCAACAACTGAAGCTTCCCATCAAAATGTGCTCAGAGCCAACAACACTGTGGCGAACTGGCTCGATGCACTAAAGTGTTACCCACCACCACTTGATCCTGTGCATTAGGGTGGGAGAGAGACGAAACAACAGAGTTCTCATCCCAAAAACAGTTGGTGAAGGAGTGTGCTTAGCACCAGATGAAGTTCTGAAGCTAATCAGATGTGGGTGTGAATCATAACACTGGTATGCATTAATTTTGCTGTCAAGGGCTTTGTAAGTGATTCTTATAGAGTTTTCCTGCTGATTTCGAATCTGCAATCCGTTTTCTCAATCAGCTCAGGTTATCCGGCTATGGCCTCATAAGTAAAATAGAATTTTTCGTGATTTTGTCAAAGCGGAATTGGAACAGTAACATCTATCATCACTTGTTTCACTTGTATAATATCTTTTTTTTACTTTTCAGGCATATAGATAAAATATTTCATAATGAATAGAGCGTGTACAAATGATCCCAAATAGATTCTGCTACATATGTGGGACGGTTACCATGCCAAATAACCAGTCCCAAATCACTAAATTTGTGAAGACAATGTATAGAGCATACTTTGGAATTAAGCTAGGGATCAGGACAAAAATTTCGCCCCTCATATGTGCTGCAAGACGTGCATTGAAAATTTGAGAAGATGGAGCAAAGGCAGAGCGAAATCTTTGCCTTTTGGAATTCCCATGATTTGGAGGAAGGAAAGGATCACGTGACAGATTGCTATTTCTGCATGACAAACCTCCAAGGTGGGCTTATAAATTTATTTTTCTTAAATATTTTGAAATCCTCGTATGAAACTTGACATAATATTCACCATAATGTAATATTCACCATATAGAGCATAATATTCACCATAATGGTAATCATACATTTACATATACATATTGTTATAGAAAATACATTTACACATACATATTGTTATACAAGTTACATTTACATATACAATGATTGTATATTTTCTTTCTTTTTCATTCATATTGTCCCCGAAGGCACAATATGAATGAAAAAGAAAGAAAATATACAGACTCCATCGACCTATTTCATATCTTACAGACCGCAGCCTTCCCTCACGAGCCGCCACTGTCTGAATGCTTCTTCTATTTCATATGCAAGTTTTATATCCTGTTTCTGTGTTCTATTTTCAGGAGTTAACAAGAAGAATAAACACATTGTTGTATACCCTGACATTCCTTCTGCTATAAGACCTGTACCCCATGGAAAGACGCAACTGGCACAGTACGAGTCATCATGGCCACAAGGCTTTTATGGCACCATTTCCAAACATGTCATCACCTTTGCAAGTAAAACGGAACATATCAAGGTGGGTGCCCATTTGGTTATGGACCAAGAAGCGATTTATGCACGCGTCATCGGTGCACGATTTATGCACGCGTCATGATGCCCGCATCTCCATCATTTGTGATGACACAGACGTGTTTGCCATGCTGACTCACTTCTATGAATTTAAGAAACTAGGCTGTCCCATGATTATGGAGTCTCCAGTGCGTGGCAGAAAATCAGTGGACATCCGAGCAACTGTAACCCAGCACAAAGACATCATCCCACAAATCCTCAAATCCACTGCCATTGCCACAGCCAAGAAGGGTCGGAAGCTAGACAAGCTGGGGTCCCTTTATGCTTGATTTGATCATATCGAGAAAGAGGCAACAGCGTTCATTGTTGCATGCTATGGGGATAAGAAATCCTTATCTCTTACTGAGTGTTGTCAGCGAGTATGGGCTCAGAAGACAGGGAAGTCGGGAACTGCTGCACCCAAACTATGTTCTCTACCACCAACAACTGAAGCTTCCCATCAAAATGTGCTCAGAGCCAACAACACTGTGGCGAACTGGCTCGATGCACTAAAGTGTTACCCACCACCACTTGATCCTGTGCATTATGGGTGGGAGAGAGACGAAACAAACAGAGTTCTCATCCCAAAAACAGTTGGTGAAGGAGTGTGCTTAGCACCAGATGAAGTTCTGAAGCTAATCAGATGTGGGTGTGAATCATAACACTGGTATGCATTAATTTTGCTGTCAAGGGCTTTGTAAGTGATTCTTATAGAGTTTTTCCTGCTGATTTCGAATCTGCAATCCGTTTTTCTCAATCAGCTCAGGTTATCCGGCTATGGCCTCATAAGTAAAATAGAATTTTTCGTGATTTTGTCAAAGCGGAATTGGAACAGTAACATCTATCATCACTTGTTTCACTTGTATAATATCTTTTTTTACTTTTCAGGCATATAGATAAAATATTTCATAATGAATAGAGCGTGTACAAATGATCCCAAATAGATTCTGCTACATATGTGGGACGGTTACCATGCCAAATAACCAGTCCCAAATCACTAAATTTGTGAAGACAATGTATAGAGCATACTTTGGAATTAAGCTAGGGGATCAGGACAAAAATTTCGCCCCTCATATGTGCTGCAAGACGTGCATTGAAAATTTGAGAAGATGGAGCAAAGGCAGAGCGAAATCTTTGCCTTTTGGAATTCCCATGATTTGGAGAGAAGGAAAGGATCACGTGACAGATTGCTATTTCTGCATGACAAACCTCCAAGGTGGGCTTATAAATTTATTTTTCTTAAATATTTTGAAATCCTCGTATGAAACTTGACAATATTCACCATAATGTAATATTCACCATATAGAGCATAATATTCACCATAATGGTAATCATACATTTACATATACATATTGTTATAGAAAATACATTTACACATACATATTGTTATACAAGTTACATTTACATATACAATGATTGTATATTTTCTTTCTTTTTCATTCATATTGTCCCCGAAGGCACAATATGAATGAAAAAGAAAGAAAATATACAGACTCCATCGACCTATTTCATATCTTACAGACCGCAGCCTTCCCTCACGAGCCGCCACTGTCTGAATGCTTCTTCTATTTCATATGCAAGTTTTATATCCATGTTTCTGTGTTTCTATTTTCAGGAGTTAACAAGAAGAATAAACACATTGTTGTATACCCTGACATTCCTTCTGCTATAAGACCTGTACCCCATGGAAAGACGCAACTGGCACAGTACGAGTCATCATGGCCACAAGGCTTTTATGGCACCATTTCCAAACATGTCATCACCTTTGCAAGTAAAACGGAACATATCAAGGTGGGTGCCCATTTGGTTATGGACCAAGAAGCGATTTATGCACGCGTCATCGGTGCACGATTTATGCACGCGTCATGATGCCCGCATCTCCATCATTTGTGATGACACAGACGTGTTTGCCATGCTGACTCACTTCTATGAATTTAAGAAACTAGGCTGTCCCATGATTATGGAGTCTCCAGTGCGTGGCAGAAAATCAGTGGACATCCGAGCAACTGTAACCCAGCACAAAGACATCATCCCACAAATCCTCAAATCCACTGCCATTGCCACAGCCAAGAAGGGTCGGAAGCTAGACAAGCTGGGGTCCCTTTATGCTTGATTTGATCATATCGAGAAAGAGGCAACAGCGTTCATTGTTGCATGCTATGGGGATAAGAAATCCTTATCTCTTACTGAGTGTTGTCAGCGAGTATGGGCTCAGAAGACAGGGAAGTCGGGAACTGCTGCACCCAAACTATGTTCTCTACCACCAACAACTGAAGCTTCCCATCAAAATGTGCTCAGAGCCAACAACACTGTGGCGAACTGGCTCGATGCACTAAAGTGTTACCCACCACCACTTGATCCTGTGCATTATGGGTGGGAGAGAGACGAAACAAACAGAGTTCTCATCCCAAAAACAGTTGGTGAAGGAGTGTGCTTAGCACCAGATGAAGTTCTGAAGCTAATCAGATGTGGGTGTGAATCATAACACTGGTATGCATTAATTTTGCTGTCAAGGGCTTTGTAAGTGATTCTTATAGAGTTTTTCCTGCTGATTTCGAATCTGCAATCCGTTTTTCTCAATCAGCTCAGGTTATCCGGCTATGGCCTCATAAGTAAAATAGAATTTTTCGTGATTTTGTCAAAGCGGAATTGGAACAGTAACATCTATCATCACTTGTTTCACTTGTATAATATCTTTTTTTACTTTTCAGGCATATAGATAAAATATTTCATAATGAATAGAGCGTGTACAAATGATCCCAAATAGATTCTGCTACATATGTGGGACGGTTACCATGCCAAATAACCAGTCCCAAATCACTAAATTTGTGAAGACAATGTATAGAGCATACTTTGGAATTAAGCTAGGGGATCAGGACAAAAATTTCGCCCCTCATATGTGCTGCAAGACGTGCATTGAAAATTTGAGAAGATGGAGCAAAGGCAGAGCGAAATCTTTGCCTTTTGGAATTCCCATGATTTGGAGAGAAGGAAAGGATCACGTGACAGATTGCTATTTCTGCATGACAAACCTCCAAGGTGGGCTTATAAATTTTTTTTCTTAAATATTTTGAAATCCTCGTATGAAACTTGACATAATATTCACCATAATGTAATATTCACCATATAGAGCATAATATTCACCATAATGGTAATCATACATTTACATATACATATTGTTATAGAAAATACATTTACACATACATATTGTTATACAAGTTACATTTACATATACAATGATTGTATTTTCTTTCTTTTTCATTCATATTGTCCCCGAAGGCACAATATGAATGAAAAAGAAAGAAAATATACAGACTCCATCGACCTATTTCATATCTTACAGACCGCAGCCTTCCCTCACGAGCCGCCACTGTCTGAATGCTTCTTCTATTTCATATGCAAGTTTTATATCCATGTTTCTGTGTTTCTATTTTCAGGAGTTAACAAGAAGAATAAACACATTGTTGTATACCCTGACATTCCTTCTGCTATAAGACCTGTACCCCATGGAAAGACGCAACTGGCACAGTACGAGTCATCATGGCCACAAGGCTTTTATGGCACCATTTCCAAACATGTCATCACCTTTGCAAGTAAAACGGAACATATCAAGGTGGGTGCCCATTTGGTTATGGACCAAGAAGCGATTTATGCACGCGTCATCGGTGCACGATTTATGCACGCGTCATGATGCCCGCATCTCCATCATTTGTGATGACATAACCCACATTATATGGATATGGATATTCGGATATAAACCACAATTTATGCTGAAGTGCAAGGGATTTAGGACTTTCCAAATTAGCTGCCGAGATCTTGGGCTCACGACTTCGAGAGGACAACTTGCTGGCTCCGGGAACAACATTCTCCTGGTATAGGAAACGAGAGGAAGAATTCCGCAAATTTTTTGCAGTGCACGAAAATACCTCTTCCTTAGTGTACTGCTGCAATGTTGAGGGGCTAATCGAATCCTTGGGCCTGCCATATAACGCATCAGAATGGAGGCTATTTATAGACTCGTCTAAACGAAGTTTGAAAGCAGTACTTCTCAACATTGGGAATAGGGTTGCATCAGTCCCTGTAGCACATTCCGAACAACTTACTGAGAGCTACGATAACATGAAAATTTTACTGGATGCTCTCGTATACGACCAACATAACTGGAGGATCTGTGGAGATTTGAAGGTAATACTAATATCCTAAGTAAACTATTGCTATTGACTATGTTGTTTTTCCAAAGGTTATTTGAGAGCGTATAAGAACACTTAACTTCCCCACAGAAGTGATACAGTCCAATGCATAGATTTTTTTATCTGATAGAACAAATTCTCTAAATTCTTTAAATATTTTCATTTTTTTCAGATTGTGGCATTTGTATTGGGAATGCAAGGGGGATACACGAAATACCCATGTTTCCTCTGCAAATGGGATAGCCGAGCGGATGAGACGCACTATGCACAGCGTGAATAGGCATCCAGAGAGAATTTTGAATCTGGGTCGCATAATGTCGTTTCAGTGCCCCTTGTACCACCAACAAAAATTTTGCTCCCACCACTTCATATTAAGCTGGGCTTGATGAAAAATTTCATCAAATCAATGAATAAGGAGGGTTCAGCATTCCGATATCTCGAGAGTAAATTTCCTCATATATCTGATGCTAAACTAAATGCTGGGGTTTTTGATGGTCCTCAAATTCGAACTTTGATCAAGGATACTCAGTTCGAAAACGCAATGACTCCAACTGAGAAGAATGCCTGGCAGGCATTCAAATCAGTTGTCACTGATTTTCTTGGCAAGCGTAGAAGTCCAGAATACGAGTCCGTTGTCGAAAACTTGATGGAAGCTTTCAAAGCTCATGGGTCGCGCATGTCCATAAAAATGCACTTTTTGTGGTCCCACTTGGACTATTTTCCTGAAAATTGCGGGGATTATAGTGAGGAACAGGGTGAACGATTTCACCAAGATATCAAAATAATGGAAGAGAGGTTACCAGGGAAACTGGGATATCAATATGCTGGCGGACTATTGCTGGTGTTTGAAGCGAGACGTGCCCGAAGAAAAACACAGACGGAAAGCCAAAAAACTTCATTCCTTCCTCAATAAACTTTTTTCCATATTCATTGTATGAATAAAAGTATTTATTCACACAATGTTTTCATTTTTCACGATTGTTCTTATAATATTACTCGTATACAGTGTTTAAGCTAAAAAAATCAATAAATTTGGGGATAAAATTGGACTTATAATAAATGGCCAATAGAGAAAAAACCTGACCTGATTGAGGAAAACCAATGTCATTTTCGAATTCAGCATGGTCGAATTATATAATATGAGTTGAAAAAACCCTCACAGCAGACAAAAAAATTTCATAGCATACCAGTGTAATCAGCATGCAGGGGGAGTCGCTGCGGCTGCATGGGACGCGGAATCACTTGCAAAATGTTCTGTGCATGTGGCAGCGGCTTGGATTGCAACAATCCATTGACCCAAAACGCAAACGAAGAGCAGACTGATGATCCTGACGATCCTGACACAACCATGTCTTTTGATATTTACCCGCAATAAATGGTTACCTAATGTGAATAACTGCATCAAATTTGTCAATGCCAATCCCCCAGCTAGGTGTGAGCTTTGTTTTGCTTACGAGGTCATATCTTGTAGGTTTGCAACCTTTCATAGAATGCATGTGCCTTGCACTTCAGCATAAATTGTGGTTTATATCCGAATATCCATATCCATATAATGTGGGTTATGTCATTTAAGCATTATGATCTGGTTTTATCTGCAGAAAAGATGTTAAGTGCTCAGCAGTTAGCTAGATTGTAGAAATTGTCACTGAAATAAAGCAAATACAGTGAAGTCAACTGCGGCATTATCATATTTCAAGGCCAAATTTTAACCTCAAATGACCTTGACTTGACCCATGGAGTTGCAAAATGATATCCTACTGTTATCATATGCCTACAGAACTACTCAGTCTCGCCCAAAACCATAAAACGACAGTAAGATCACCAAAATATCTCCACGACTGCCCGGGATATGGGATATTCCTTATTTCAGGGGTCGTTTGACCTCCAATGACCTTGAGTATTGACGAATGTGGGTCAAAATGACTCTCAAGGTGTCTGCAACCCCTCCAGATCGACTCATCATCCTAAAAACCCCTAGAAATAACACCAAGATCATCAAAATCCATCAAGTATTGACCAGGATATGGGATTTTTCAGTTTCGCCGGCCATCTTTGAAAATGGCGGCCATATTGAAAAAGCCAAGCGGGGATCAGGTGTACACCCGATGGATTCTTGAATGGGGTGGTATAAGCTTTCAAAGTATGTCAAGATTTGCTTTATAACAAACAATGCAGGGTTCCCACCCCCTGCAACCGGACTAAGAGAGAGAGAGAGAGAGAGAGAGAGAGAGAGAGAGAGAGAGAGAGAGAGAGAGAGAGAGAGAGAGACTATAAAAAACCCGACCTGCAAATTAGTGATTGATGATCGAACTTTGATTTCACAGAGTGTGGAAATGACGTTCAAAGCCTCTGGTTGATTACACTGGTCAACAAAGATTTTTCATCAGAGTAAAATGTGTGGTGGCTGGATAGCATTTTTCACGCTGATTCCAAAACTGCATTCTGATTTTTTCTAGCACGTATAGTTTTCAAGATGAAGGCATATATATAACTACACAGATTTAACCATTTTAAATAGGCAAAATACTAATATTTCAACATTTGATTGTGTTTATTTTATTGTGTTTTTTTAGTTTATTCATCTTATTTATTTCAATTATCTTAATTATACATCTTATGTATTTCAGGTGTGAGCTTTTACGTCTAGCAGCATTGTGATTCAGACAACAAAGCCGTGCTTTTTGTGTCAAAAGATCAGTCCAGTCCAAGAACTTGTGTCAAGTTGGTGTACATTTTTTTGAATTTATAGTTTGCTCAGGTCAGTCAACATGCCTCGACAATGTAAGAATGACCCCGACAAGTTCTGTTTCGTATGCGGCCAGTTGACAACTAAAACACAGCGACGAAGTATTACAACCGACATTAAGAAAATATACAAGCTGCCATACCCATGATATGGAGGGAGCCGAGAGATCACCATGAAGACTGTTATTTTTGTAGTGTGAACTTAATGGGGTTTTCTGCCAAGAACAAACACCAGATTGTATATCCAAACTTGGATTCAGCACGTAGACCAGTAAAACATGATGAAACATTGCCAATTCCAATTCCCCCAAGTGATAGGCTAGATTCTATCATAGATGACATGGAAAGTGATGAAGGTGCAACTGGCGTTTCCGGACCATCTACAGAACCAGAGTACACTTTTGAAGGTAGACATTTAGAGCCTAAAAAGTTAACCCAAGGACAGTTGAATGATCTTGTTAGAGACTTATCGCTGTCTAAAGAGAAATCAGAGCTTCTCGCCTCAAGACTAAAGGAGAACAATTTACTTGAGAACAATGTTCGTATTAGTTACTACCGAAAGTGGAATTTTGAATTAACAGCATTCTTTTCAGTAGACGGTCCTCTCTGTTATTGCCATGACATCAATGGACTATTTACAGCCATATCTCAGACGTATGTGGCATCTGAGTGGCGCCTCTTTATTGATTCGTCGCAGAGAAGCCTGAAAGCAGTTCTTTTACATAATGGTAATATAATGCCATCCATCCCCATTGCCCATTCCGTCCATCTAAAAGAGACATATGACAATATGGATATACTACTTAAGGCAATCAAATACGACAGTCATCAATGGAATGTTTGTGGAGATCTAAAAGTTATAGGAATGCTTATGGGTATGCAGTCAGGATTCACAAAATTTTGTTGTTTCCTTTGCCTGTGGGACAGTCGCGCCACTATAGAACATTACACCAAAAGTGACTGGCCACTTAGGTATACATATGTCCCAGGGATAAGCAATGTCCAGTCTGTCCCTTTAGTGGATCCCCAAAAGATCTATCTGCCACCTTTTCACATTAAACTTGGTTTAATGAAGAATTTTGTTAAAGCAATGGGTAAAGTCAATTCTGAAGGGTTCCAATACCTTTCAAGGAAATTTCCGAAGGTTACTGCAGCAAAATTGAAGGGAGGAATATTTGTTGGGCCACAAATAAGGGAGGTTTTGAATGACACTGAATTTGAAAAAGTCCTAAGTCCGCTGGAATTGAAGGCTTGGCTGGCGTTCAAATGGATATGTGAAAACTTTCTTGGAAGCAACAAGTCACGTGCGTATAAGGATGGAGTCAAGAACCTCCTTGATGCCTTCAAAGAAATGGAGTGTCGAATGTCGTTAAAAATTCACTTCCTGCATTCCCACTTAGATTTCTTTCCTGAAAACCTTGGTGTAGTGAGTGACGAGCAAGGAGAGCGCTTCCATCAAGATATTCAGATGATGGAGAAGCGCTACCAAGGATATTGGAATGAAAGCATGATGGCGGACCATTGTTGGATGCTGTATCGTGGCAATCCAGGCCAAATTTACAAAAGGAAATCACACTCACAGCGCTTTTAATAAAATAATGTATATATTCTTTATTTATAAGTACATTGAATAAGGTATATGATGTATTTGTTGTTTAGCATTCCTAAGTGTGATCTATACATCCATAAATTTTCTTATAGCAATATCAAAAACTTAAAAATATCAAAACCAGTGTATCTATATAACTATACGTGCTAGAAACAAAATAAAACCAGATTCGGAATCGGCGCGAAAAATGCATTAAGAAAAGTGTGATCATGTTTGTGATGAGAAAATGTTTCATTTTGTTGGCCAGTGTTATTCTTTATTTCACACTGATTAACTCTGACATTTCACTCCCTAAATATAATAATAAACAAAAATAAGTTACATAATTACTTAAAGATTTTTGTGCTCTATCACGGAAAGAAAGAATCTACAACCTACTTAAGTCTCATTCCAACCAGACTAATTCAGAAAATTATATAAACCAACGTCGGAGGGTTAAATTCTTAATTAGATCAGTCAAACGCAATGAAGAAGGTAGAGTTGCCTCACTCTATAAAGTTAACCTTAAGGAGTTTTTGGGCTATGTTAATAGCAGAAAGACAATTAAAAATTCGGTAGGTCCCATAAAAGATAGAAATGGCATACTGAAATTTAGTGATATAGATATAGGTAATTCGCTGAACGAATTCTTCGTTACATATTTCACGGTAGGAGATTTAACTGAAGTACCAAATCCCCGGATTACATATGACAATGACCATCCCTAAGAGACCATAATTTTTACGAAATATGAGGTGCAGCAGCTAATTGACAAGATGAGTAAATACAAATCACCAGGTCCCGAATTATTTCTTCCAAGGATATTAAAAAAGGTTAGCCACAATATTGTTGATGATTTAGTAACTATATTCAAATAATCATTCGAATTAGGGAAAGTTCCAACCGACTGGAAATTAGCAAATGTATCACCTATCTTTAAAAAAGGGATAGGCAAAATCTGTGTAATTATTAGGGTGTAGTGCTGCGGGAGCGCACGAGAGCGCCACTCCCGCACCTCCATTCATCCAAATTTTATTTATTTTTTTTAATTGATACTTGGAAGTTGGGAACAAACAGACTGAGATGAAAGCACTGGCTTCTAATTGTGATTTAAAATTTTCAGTATTCCAAGTGTAAGTGAAGTATTATTATTATAATTATTATTATTATAATTATTATTATTATTATTATTATTATTATTATATAAAATAGTTTAACCAGACTGGTAAGTCTCAACTGAGACTAACGTAAAATTCGTCTATTCAACTTTTCGCTCATTCTGGAAAGTAACCTGATTAACTGATGTACCGATACAAGAAAATAATAGCAGAATTTAAAGTTATGTACAAACATGCCGGTATTTCCTGAGAGCTCCTGCACCTTAAAATTTGCCACTACACTCCTAGTGATTACTACCCAATCAGTTTAATGTTAACTGTTGGCAAGATGTTGGAATCCATTATTACAGAACGCATCTTGTATCACCTTGAATCAAACAATTTAATTTTTGATTCTCACGATGGATTCAAGCGACAAAGATCTTGTCTAACAAATCTGTTAAATTTTTTCCATAATATGTATACTTTATACGACTCAATAAAACAATAGATATAATGTAACTCGACTTTCACAAACCCTGTGACAAAGTCTCTCATGCAAGATTGAGGACTAAGTTAGAGGACTAGGAATTATCGAACTCGTTTCCAACCAGATTGAAGATTGGTTGAGAGACAGAAATCAGAGAGTAGTAATAAATGGAGTGACTTCGGAGTGGGCCCCCGTCACAGTGGTTTACTTTATATCATCTATATTAACAATATAGAGGTTGGGCTCCTAAGAGCAATTTCTAAATTTGCAGACGATACCAAATTAAGAAATAGTGTAGGTAATGAGGAGGGCATATGAACTTTTCAAAATAATCTTGATAGGTTGGGCGAATGGTCTGCTACTTGGCAGATGCCATTCAACTTGGACAAATGTAAGGTAATGCACATAGGTTACAAGAACCCGATGACCGATTACTCTCTCTTGGGGAAGAACTTGACTGAGACTGATCTAGAGAAACACTTGGGAGTTTATATCAGTAATGATCTCAAATCGTCGAAGTACTGTGCAGAAGTCAAAAAGAGGGCCTTTAAAATACTGGGTTATATTAAAAGACAGTTCCAATTTAGAAACAAGAAGATTGTAATGTCTCTTTACATTTCACTAGTTAGACCTCAATTCGAGTATTGTGTGCAGCTTTGGTCTCACTCCCAAAGGAAGAATATAGAAAGGTTGGAAAGGGTACAAGCAACGGCCATAAAATTTATCCCTTCACTGAGACTTCAAAACTACTAACGAAGATTAGGACATTTAAATCTGTTTACCTTAGAGATCACGAGGTTGCTCGGTTAGCTTATTCAAGTTTTCAAGATGCTCAATGGAATGGACAGGGTAAACAAAAGGAAATTATTCTTATTTAATACAATCCGACATGAAATAATGGTTTTAAATTGGAACTAAAAACATTTAGTACCTCTATCTGCGGTAATTTCTCCAATAAAATAGTTAATATCTGGAACCAACCTCCCTCTGAAGTTGTTTCAACCCAAAGTGTAAATATAGTATGTTTAAAAACAGGCTGGACAAACTTCTGAATACACCAGCCCATTTTTTAAGGAATTTTTACTACTGAAGCAAAAGTCAAAAGGGCACCTACCTAATCGTGTACTAAAAGGGCACAACAGAAGAAAAATACATATATATCTAAAACAAACAGAAAGAATAAAGCTTAAGTGCCTAGAATTTGAGAAAATTACCGAGGACACCAGCACCTCCCTCCTTTACTTCTACAGATCTTCCATGCTGTTTACAATTGGTTTTCTCTTATGGAATATGGTGAATATTGATCATAGAAAACGTTTGTATGAATAAAAGGGCATACCACAATATTTGTCCTTGCTAAGAATTTTTCACATTTGATTACTTAAATTTATATTGTTATATAACTTGGTCTTATACTTTATGTTTAAGGTGTGATTTATACCTTTATTTTAGCCTGTTTTCCTTTAAACCACATTATAAATTTAACCCAAGGTTATATAAGTTATATCACTTGTATATACTCTCATTCCTCTGTCAATCAGTGTAGGGGTATAATTGAAAAACCTTTTACAAAATAACATATTCCTCGCAGAATTTGTAAACCAATTACAATGAAAAATTAAAGTTTTGACAGTAATGAAAATTTGTTGAAGAATGACACTTGATAATAAGACAATTAAGTAAAATGCACAAGCAATTTAAATTTGACTGTTATACAAGTTTAATCTACAATTTGTAGTTATTTAACTGAATACAGCCGTATTGTAATACGCAAGACCATTAAAATGAATAAACGCATAAATACTACAATTTTGATTGAATTATCCTTAGAGTAACAGTTGTTTCCCTACCCGGCCTTTTGACCATATTTTGTACATAATACAATTTCATAGAATTATTTGAATACTATCTGGTTATTTGACCATTTCAATAAAATGAACTTTGGTATCAATTACTTCTTTTAAAGAAATTATATTTGAGACAACTAACCTTTGTCTTAAGAATTCTGAGATTCACAATTAATACAAGGCAATTAAATTAAATGGTATAATGTATAAGGTAATAGAATAAAAGATGAAGATGTAAGTTCAATAATTACAAATTGTCAGCTTCTTATCTTCAGCGGTAACCCCTTTTAGATGGGATTAATTTCTTGTAATTACATTCGTTATCCACCTTCGCATTCTTATTACTATATATTTTTGCCGCGTAAGGAACGAGGTTTTTAAATTGAATTCTTCGCATTTTCTAAAATGAACTTTAAGGGGAGACGTTCGCTTTAAGTTATTCGAGTTAATTCCGTTTTCTATACTCTCATAGAGGTAGACTTAGTTGAGCCATTTCACTTTTTGTGAACCACACATTTTCTCTGTTAGATTTTGGGGAAACTAATTTGTGATTTTTACTTCAAATTTTCACTCGGAGTCTCTTGTGACTTCATAGTTTCGCGTTCAGAGAGGCATTGCCCCTGCGTCTTCCTTATTGTTTCATTTGGGCATCGTCTGCTTCGAATTTATATTTTTTAATAAAGACATTAATCCCATCTTTTAACTAACATAATTTTACGCTACGTTATTCCGCAATAAGTAAAGAGTAACATCATATAAATTTCATTCTCGTTCTGTTTTAAATACAATTTGATTCATTTATACGACAACGCCTTTTCTCGGCCTATGATTCCGCGCGAGGCTGCTAGGTGCATATCCAAATAAGATTCTTTTTTGATTAATCTTATTTGTAAGAATCATTAGCCTTTTAGAAGGTGTAATTTTAAGATGCCATTAAACTTGTTAATAATGTAACAATCTAATTCTAACGGAGTTTTCCCGTTTCATACATAAATGAACGTTCAGTTTTATAACGCCGTCTTGCTTTGTTTGGTGTGAAGCGCGGAAACCCACGTGCTTTCTCACAAATGAATTCATTTATTTTAATGTAATTTTACATTAGTTATTTTCCTAGTTTCTGGGTAACCTATGTATGGTGTTTTTATCCGAACTTATTCAGAATTAAATAGACAATTGAATTCATATATTTTCCCCTAAATTACATGAGTATTTCACATGCATATGTTTTAATTTCATGTGCCTAAGAATTTATAAACGTCGTATCGTTTACACCCGAAACTATACAGAAATACCCAGCGCCATTTTTTGACGAATCCAGTTCTTTGTTTGAGCTTGGCTTTCAGTTTGGTATTTACACATACAATTCAATCTGTTTGCATGATCAATTTTGTTTGTGGGTTAATTTATAACCAGTAATTAATTAGCCTTATTATATTATTCCAATACATAACAATATAATAACTGTACTTCTGAAAAGGGGGGCAAGGGGCACATCACTGCTGGGACAAATGAGGCTGACTGCTGGGGCAATATGAAGGACCACTGGGACAAAATCCCAGTAATTTCTATGTAAAACAATGCCATGGAATACACTCAGGGTTTAAGACTATCCTCACATGTAATATAATTAAAGAAAATAGTATTATAATGTAACCTTGAGGAGTTTGTTTAAACACTTCCTCCTACATTTAATTCTCTCCCCACTTTAGAGAAACGTCTCTGTTGATTGTGCTCTACATGGCATGATCAACCATCGGCAGCTCATCTTTTGATCACTTGCCTCATAAACACCTCAGAGTGGGAGACTCTTGAATTCACCGTAGCAACAACGGGTGATCACCTACGAAACACTTTAATTCTCCATAAAGGACAAGAACATGGGGATAGATACAAGGACCTCCCACTGCTATTCCTCCCCGGAAAGAAAGTTTCCCTACTCTCGTGATGGTACAACATGAACAACTCAATATATCAATTGCTGCATAAACACCTTTCACGGCGGAAGACCCAAGTTGAAACTCAGCGACATTCAAAGAGTTGGCAGACGCATACACATGATAGACATCCACTTACAGAAAATACACTCACACACTTTCCTGCCTTGTTAATATATCTCAGAATGGAATAAAAAAATATTTTGTAGAAACATAGCCTAATTTTATAACGAACAAAAAAAAATGCCTGGCATGGATTAGATGAGGTGGAGTTGTTTTTCTGTCGTCACGACTTTTTTTTTCTTCTTTCTCTTGGGTGGCTGGATACACGTGACGGGTGAGGACATAGTGTGGAAAAACTAATTTCTCTTTCCACCCTTTTCCTGTAGAAGCATTTCATCACTTTGCCGGCGTGCTGGCTTTGCGCGAACATGAGTGTAGACATGGAGAGTTTAACCGTTACCTCTCTCTTAATCTTTTTGGGGCTAGCCTGAAGTGGGCCATGAGGTCTTTGTTGGACCGATACCTCGGTAAATACTGTGGAGCTGTAAATATTTTTCATTTAATCAAAACCATATATTCGAGGATTTTCTGATGATACCAAGTGGTTGATGTGCGATCGGCACAAGTATATTATTGGTTAGTTTATAGAGCGGCTCTATCTAGTGTACGATCTTTATGTGCATAGCGTAATTGTAGAGCAAGCTTATATATTCTCCTTTTTCCTTTAATATTTCCTCAGCTACTTCTCCATGGTCAAGTTATTTTCTTCAACATTTTGTGGTACCTGCCTCTGGCGGAGAGGGAGCGGAAGGTGGGAAGAGAGCCTTATGTTTTTCTATCCAGTTTTTTACTACTACTAGAATAGGTTAAAAATGAACCACTTTAATAACAGGATCCTCGCAGAGTGGGCCGAAAGGTCTTTGAGGTTTCCTCTTGTCCTTGGCTTTGTAACTCTCTCTCTCTCTCTCTCTCTCTCTCTCTCTCTATATATATATATATATAGGTATATATATATATATATATATTAGTGATGTAGGTCACATCCGCATCCGCATCCGCATCCGCGGAACATCCGCATATTTTCTCGCATCCGCACTTTGGACTGCGGATGTCGTGCGGATGTGGACCGTTGAGATAAAATGTCATTAATAAGCGGAAATTATCAAATTCTACTATATTAATAGAACTAGTTCATTGTGCGCAAAAGTGATGCAAGCGACAAGACGAGGCTGTTCTTGTATGAAGTTACTCTCTTGCAACCTACTTAGATCCACGTTACAAAGCTAAGTTATTTTCACCTAGTACATTAGAACGAGTTAAATCATCACTTGGCAAAGCAGTTGAAGAGCTTCAATCTCTTGAATCTGTCGCTTCGCCACCCACCAAAAGAATAAAAGTTTCAGTGACAGAACCAACACCTTCAACAAGCAAATCTATCACAGAATCTGTCTCTCAGTTTCTTGAGTCAAGCAGCAATGACGAGACCTACGCGATGTCAAAAGATGTAGTAAAAATGATCGAGAGCTATCACCAAGAAAAACGCCTGGCTGCATGTGACAATCCTATTAGTTGGTGGAAAAATACGCAGAATATCTATCCATACTTGAGTAAACTTGCAAGGAAACATTTAGCCTGTCCTCCAACAAACGTACCAAGCGAGAGATTATTTAGCAGTGCTGGATTAATATATGATGAAAAGAGAAACAGACTGGCAGCAGAAAAGGCAGAAAAATTAATGTTCCTTAAGCATAACCTTCCTATAATTAAGTTTGAACATTAAACGATGAACATCTTAGTTTACTTTATTTTAATTACTCATTTATAAATATGCCTAATAAAACTTTAAACTTAATATAAATAGTTATCAAGCTAATTAAAGATCTCTTTCTATAAGGGTGGAGGTTGGGGAAAGAGGTCGGTGGGGTGCATTTGAGTGGGTCAGTCCGCATCCTGGTAACAAATTATGTTTCTAATTGTGGCTGAAACCAACAAAATATAAGAATTTATTTGCAGACGAATTCGCTAATTGATTTCTATATTAGTTAGATGCTTGATATTATTTTATATGTTCAGAGAAAAGTACAGCAATTATTGTACAATTAATCAATTATACTACATTATAGCTACAGCTCTCTCTATATAATAACTTATTATATACGTTAAACACAACAAATCTCGACTATATCCTAAAAATAACGAAAATGTAGACATCCGCATCCGCATCGCATCCGCGGATGTGAAAAAAATGACATCCGCTACATCACTAATAATATATATATATATACAGGGCGTCCCAAAAAAATGTATACACACTTTAAATAATTATAAAGGCAGTGTTTATTAAATACATTTCATTTTCAAATGTAATAGAATCTACAGACATTATTTAATTGTTTTGTCAACGCCTGTTTTCAAACTGACGTCCGTTCTGGTCCAGGCACTGCTGATAACGCGAAGCAATGGAATCGCAAACATCACGAAACATTTCGTTTGGTATTTGTGTGCATTCTCGTTCAATGGCTGCTCTCAATTCAGCGACTGTTGCAGGTTTTATAGAGTAGACTTTGTCTTTTAAGTATCCCCATAAAAAATAGTCTAGTGGTGTGAGGTCTGGTGAACGCGGAGGGTATTCTACGAAACCCCTTCGTCCAATCCACATCCACATCGTGCCAAGTACCACTCGCAATACTCCACTCTTCGGTCCGGATCATCTTCATTAATAGCATGGACTAATCTTGGAATGTAACTTTTCCATTGACAGCGCTTCAAAATGCGTTGGACAGACGATTCTGAAATTCCTACCTCACGACTCGCTTGCCGC
The DNA here is from genome assembly GCA_023014485.1 of Bathynomus jamesi. Taxonomy (NCBI): domain Eukaryota; kingdom Metazoa; phylum Arthropoda; class Malacostraca; order Isopoda; family Cirolanidae; genus Bathynomus; species Bathynomus jamesi. The sequence goes on along the minus strand of JAJOZX010018606.1, from coordinate 14,933 downwards.
ACAGATTTTCTTGGACTTTGGTGATACGTTTCCAGTACTCTTTCTTGCTTTGTGGGGCTTGTCGATGTCCGTGGTCTTCCGGAACGCTTCTTGTGGACATTCTGAACAGTTCCATCGGCTTCAAACTTATCTCTAATTCGAGTGATGGTAAGTCGCGTTGGTGGATCTGTTTGAAACTCCCTCCTAAACTGTCTTTGCACTTCAACTGCGTTTTCACACTTCCAGTAGCATTTTAGAATGAATTTCCTTTGTTCAAAGCTTAGTCTGACTGCCATTATTAATTCTAATGGGTTTAACTTGGAAAGAAAGAAACATCAATTGAGCTATCAGCTGTTAAAGTGTGTATACATTTTTTTTGGGACGCCCTGTATATGTGTATATATTATATTGCATGGAACAAGGAACTCTTCCGGGGAAAATTAAATCCACTAAAGTCCGAATACGTAATGGTAAATGATAAACACTATAGTTTTTCTTTTTCATGATGTTAGCCCGACGTGGGCAACGGGTCACTCGCAAAGAGGCCCCAAAAATATAGCTTCCCTCATCAGCTATCTGCAAAGCAGATAGGATCCAGCTTTGGGACAGGATCTAGGGGTTACAGCTACACCTAGCATACTATATCCAGAACCCCAACATAAGCAAAAGACTCGTTCCATTCGCGTCGGATTGCATACATCAAAGAAGAAAAAGAGGTAACTATTGTATTTTTAGCCCAAAACCAAAACTTAAACCTCAGCTGGCAAAATTCAGCGTCCACTTTTCAAGGCACATAACATGTCCGTTTCATAATGGGATTGAACTCAGAATGGTCCCCTGAGGCTCTTTCATGATACAAACAGACCGTGCATGGAACAAGGAACTCTTCCGAGAAAATTAAATCCACTATAGTCCGAATAAGTAGTGGTAAATGACAAACACTAGTTTTTTTCTTTTTCATGATGTCAGCCCGGTGTCTGTGTGTATCATGAAAGAGCTTCAGGGGACCATTCTGAGTTCAATCTCATATACTGTATAAGGTTGTAACGTATATTCTGCTCGATTTTTTAGTTAATTCAGAATAAAAATTAAAGGCTTATAAGGACAAATTTGCTCGAATTTTTAGTTTATTCACAACAAAAATTAAATGACATAATGACAAATTAATCATCAATATAATTCACTTATTTTCCTATAACCTCCTCCCACCTGTAGAAAAGTTTTTTTATGCCACGTTCGAAGAAATCCCTTGGTTTCGAGTTAAAAAAAGCGATCACTTCGTTTTCGATAGCTTCCCTGGATTGCAACTTTTGTCCATCTAGGTGGTGTTGCAGACTTCTGAATAAATGGTAGTCTGAAGGTGCGATGTCCGGAGAATAAGGTGGATGAGGCATTTTTTCCCAACCAAATGCCTCCAATTAGGCAGTGGTGATTCGAGCAGTGTGAGGGAGCGCGTTATCCTGGTGGAATAGAACACCTCTGCGAATAATTAATGCAAGACTTTTTCCTTGTGATGCCATCTTCAGTCGTTGAAGTTGTTGGCAGTAGACTTCAGCTGTGATTGTTTGGTTATCTGGCATAGCAAAATTTTCTTTGGATGGGGTCCATTCCTTGGCTGAGGTTCAGGCTTTGTTTCACGGCTAAGCCACTGATGTCGACGCTTAATATTGTTACAGAGGACCCATTTTTCATCCCCAGTGACGATCCAATTTAAAAACGGTGCTTGCAGTTGCCGAGAATGCAGTGATGTGCAAATATCGATTCGATGTTGAAGATTCGCTTGTGACAAATCATGCTGAACCCATTTTCCAACCTTCACTACTTTTCCAAACTGCTTCAAATGACGTTGAATGGTCATATGGCGAACGCCGAGTTGCAGGCCAAGTTCTCTTACAGTTACCGTTGGGTTTTCCTCCACTGATGCTTTCAGCAACTTTTCATCTATCTCATTTGGTACCCCTGTTCGTTGATAACTAACACCGGTCTGCATGAAAATCGATTTCTTTATTTTGAGTTGTGAATCTGAAGCAGTTCGCTGCGCTGAATTAAAAAATGCTAACAGTTTTTTTCTATCACCCACAGTTTTAAAGTTATTAGCAAAACAATTTTGGGGGGTTTTGTAATTTTTGCCTTTTTTATCTGTAATTAATTTCGTTTTTTTCATATTTTTCAGATAGATAATTCTAACATTACGTCTTTAAAATTTTAGTAATGGCTCCTAGAGGACGTACCCATAGTCCAGACATATTTTGTTATATTTGTGGTCGGTATGTTGTTGTAAAACAAAGGACAAATGTAACGACCTTCATTAAGAGAACTTATCATGCTTATTTTGGAATTAAATTAGGAAATCAAGACAAAAGTTGGGCTCCACACAAAGTTTGTCTTACGTGTGTTGCGGCACTAAGGTATTGGAGCAAAGGCAAAAAGAAAAGTTTGCCATTTGGGATCCCTATGGTTTGGCGCGAGCCTAGAAACCATGCCGACGACTGCTACTTCTGTTCTTTCAATGTTAAAGGTTATAATGCAAAGAATAAAGAGAGCCTTCAATACCCAAGTCTTCCATCTGCAATAAGGCCGGTACCCCATGGTCCAGAAGTTCCTATTCCCCACCCATCCGAGAGTCTGGATCAATACAATTCAGATTCTGATTCAACTCCAAATCCAGACAATGTGATGTTTATGAACAGCCAACAGCTGACCGAGATCCTAAACCATTAACCCAAGCCGAACTAAATGACTTAGTCAGGGATTTGAATCTGCCTAAGGACTCTGCAGAACTTTTGCGGTCTAGATTGCAGGAGAACAATTTATTGGCATCCGACACATACTTAGCTTGGTACAGAAATCGTGAGAAAGACTTCGTGCCTTTTTTCGAAGAAGATGGTCCCTTGGTATTTTGCAAGGACATCACAGGATTAATGTGCAAGCTAGGCATCGAATACCAAACCAGTGACTGGAGGTTGTTTATAGATTCCTCTAAAACCAGTCTAAAAGGAGTGTTACTGCACAACGGTAACAAATATGCATCAATCCCAGTGGCCCATTCTACTCATTTAAAAGAGACCTATGATAACATGAAACTGCTTCTGGAAAAAATTCAGTATCAAAATCACAGATGGATATTGTGTGGGGATCTCAAAGTCCTTTGCATGTTACTTGGACAGCAATCAGGATTCACTAAGATGCCATGTTTCATCTGCGAATGGGATAGTCGAGCACGTGACCAGCAGTGGAAGAGGAAAACTTGGCCTCCTACGAGAAAATAAAGGAAGGTGTTTTTATAGGTCCTCAGATTAGAAAGTTATTGACAAACGATCATTTCCTGAACACAATAACCAATAAAGAAAAAGAAGCATGGTTTGGTTTCAAAGATGTTGTTGAAAACTTCTTGGGAAACTACAAAAGCCAAAATTATGAAAGACTGGTGGAAAATATGCTTAAAAAGTTTTGCGCCTTAGGCTGCAACATGAGCCTGAAAGTTCACTTCTTGTTTTCGCATCTTGACCGTTTTCCCGAAAATCTCGGAGATGTCAGTGAGGAGCAAGGGGAACGATTTCACCAGGACATCAAAACCATGGAAAGAAGATATCAAGGAAGATGGCATACAAATATGATGGCGGATTACTGCTGGTGTCTGCAACGAGATCAACCTAACGCACAGCATAAGAAAACATCAAAGAAGCACCGGTTTAGTCGTCATTAGTCAGATCTACCTTCGTAGTCTTAAGTCTTTGGAATAAGTCCTGAAATGTTTGCAAGTAAAGAAGGTAAATATATTTTATTTCTTTCAGTTATTTGTTTATTCTTTCATAAACAAGCAATATGCTTGTCCAAGAGCTAGGAGCTATTTAATTCTGCTTTAATTAGGTTTTACTCTATCACCTAAAGATTTCGTGCTACAAGGGGTGATGTAATACCTCATCTGTCCCCAAATGTTAACCACCCATTGATGGGAGGGGAGAGAATACTTTGCTGGCAACGGGACTGGTTGTTATATATATTTACCCTACATTATTATGTAAGTGTTACTGTAGTCTATAACAACAAAATTTATGGTTTAGCATGTGCAATCCAATGTTGGTCTCGATAAGATGGTTCACATTTGGGGATAAATGGGGGATTTATGACACACCCTGTAGTAAGAAAACCATACGTGATAGGGAAAAACTACCTATATTTTTGAGATCAGCGTACTCAAATTATATAGACTCACCAACTAGTTTGTAAAAATCGATCGATAAGTTTTGAAATGTGTACTGGTGTAATCTTTCAGACTGAAGTCTCCATTTCTGAACTTCTCAAACCATCTCCTACACATCCATTCGCTCAAAACATCATTTCCATATACTCTTTGAATGTTTTTTGGGGATTCACTAGCGTTAGATCCTTTATGAAACTCATACAGCATCTCATGTCGAATACGCTCTTTCGTGGGCTCCATGTTTTTTCAATTACTGTAATATCGTAGGGGTGGCGTTGTAACTGTATGAAAAACACCCGAGAAAATATTCATTAGCCTAATCCTACACTAGCCTAAGACATTCTGTATCATTCTGTATCGTGATAAAATCTGTGAACCTGTCGCCGCGTGTATTTTGCAACATTTCTAAAACTATTTCACATTAGCTTCAGGTTATTCTATTGTCTATCGTCCATTTTCTAATCGAGCAGAATTTATGTTACAACATGATATATATATATATATATATATATATATATATATATATATATGATCAAAAAAACCACGAAGGAAAAAGGAAACAGAATGGTGCTCAGTAGGATAGCCGCAAAAAGGGAGAGTGCAGGAATGCTGCAATGTTGCAAGAGATAATGATCAAATGTTGCAAAGGGTGGTAGGTAGGGGTGGCAAAGGGGGGGGGGGTGTAACAACACAATGTTGCAAAGGGGGTTAGGGGTTTCATCGGGGGTGGGGGTATGCAACAACTCAATGTTGCGAAGAGGGGGTGGGATGCTGCAGGTGCAACAAGGGGTCATGAAACTTGGAGGCGGCGTTATCCCCCAAGAGAAAGACAGGAGAAGGAGAAGAGAAGGAAGAGAGGTGTTCACCTGGCAGGAGCCAAGTGCATAATAAGACTTCAGCCGAGTGGCCGCTGTCTTATAGACTCCTAATCAGCCAGTTGGCTTAGAAGGAGCCAAGGGGGGAGGGGTACACCTGAAGGGGGAGAGGGGAGGGATCTTCGGGGGGAGAAGGAAGGATAACCTCCCCCCAAAGGGGTTGCCTTAGCCTAAGAGTGAAAGGATAGAACGAGGAGGACTTTGGGGGGACAAGGTGGGAGGTCTTAACCCCCCAAAGGGAAACTAAGCTAAGTCTTAACCTAAGAAGGGAAGGAGAGAGTTCTTTATTCGGCCGAAGTTCGCATCAAACTACCAGCTCCGAAGCCAAGCGGGTCTTATATAGATGATGGTTGAGTTGCCAGATACCATTTTTTATTTTAATTGTACAGGTATACATTATTAGGGTGAGTTGCTAGATACCATTTTAATTCTTTACCAAAGCATACAGACTTAAATTCGAAATTGACATAAAGAAAATGATTATTAATTAAATAAATAGAATTTGCCTTCTACTGCCCAAAAATAATATAATACGTACAATCGCCAAAATAATAGTTCAGACGAAATATACACACACAATTGAACAACTTTCTCCTTACCTTATATATATATATATATATATATATATATATATATATATATATATATATATATATATATATACAGAAAGAATCATATTAACTGTGTCTATTTAATTTTGTCATTCCTTATAGAAAGAATCATATTAACTGTCTATTTAATTTTGTCATTCCTTATATATATATATATATATATATATATATAAAAGGCTTTTCACCTTAAAGTGAATTGTCAAAAGTATATTAATTTAAAGCAAATGAATTTTCTCCTTTTAAGAGAATCAATTATTAAAACCAATATTAACAATATAAGATACTAATTACTTAAACGGCGTTTTATTTACCTTCTTTCAGTTATTAAAACGAATCCAAAATATTAACTCTTAGATCATTGTGTTCAGACGAGTAGGAAATTGAACCAGGAACGCCAAAAGAATCACACCTGTTTACCCCGATGCCTTTTTGAAAGGAATCTGGGTCAACTTGCTCTCTCTCTCTCTCTCAAGGCCTCGATCTGTCTCGGCAAATCCTTCGCTCGACTCCTTCAATTTGGTCCCTTGCTACTAATGTATATAAAATTCTATTTTATTAAATGCACTGATTATATGTCTTTACTTATAAATTTTTATGGTATCATCTTCTTAGATAACATCTCTGTTATTGAATTGGAAAGATATATTATTATTATTATACATTTTTCAAAATTAACACACACACACACACACACACACACACACACACACAATTATATTAAATAATAAACAGCAAAAGAAATAAACACATTAACTGTATCTAATTTCTTTTGGCAAACCTTTCTTGCGTTTCAAAAACAGAAAAAAAAATATATTACGCACTTTTCATATCATTTCATTTTCATGTCATTTCACTTCATTTCACTAATCTCATATCATTTCACTCATCTCATTTACTTTCAGCTTCTCTGGAAAAAAAAAGAAAAAAAAATTCTGAGAAGATACGTCTCACGCTAACCACAAAATGACCACTAGCTTACCTTTTTTCCACTCAGCTCGAGAAAACCTCGCTTCACTCTAGATGTTAAAAATATTATTCTTATTACTACTCCACTGAAATACACACTTCACTCTCGAAGCGAATGTCTTCCTCGTAAATAAAAAATGTTTTATATTTTATCAACTTAGTTATCAAAATCATAATTATCAGAAATCAACAAAGTTTTTTCAAATTAATACACATGTACTCTGAAAGTACTAACAATTGAATGTAATTACTTGTTTTCTGTATAAACGTCTGCAGAAAGATATGAGATCGTGGGTTCGACTCCCGATTACCAGACGCGTATCTCTCACGATTCCTAGTTAATGTTTTCAATGATGTAATTACTTGTTTTCTGTATAAACGTCTGCAGAAAGATATGAGATCGTGGGTTCGACTCCCGATTACCAGACGCGTATCTCTCACGATTCCTAGTTAATGTTTTCAATAATGTAATTACTTGTTTTCTGTATAAACGTCTGCAAAAAGAACAGCTTCAGAGTTCATTTACACCATGCGTACACTTATCATCACTTTGGAAGTGATGATAGACGCAGCGTTGACAAAATTGTAGAAGAGTTAAAATTCGTGAACCAAAGATGGAATGATGAAATTGGAAACGTTTGGGTTGCACCAAACCCCCCAAAAGTAAAATTCTGTGACAACGTTCTAACTTACCCCGTTGCTGATTGCTTTAGAAGGGGACAATGGGAAGAGTGCGCTCGGGACAGATTAAGATTTCAGAGACGAATTGAGGAAACTGAATCTATTTTAAAACCGGTAGTAATTCGTGAACATAGGCTAAAAGTATTTAATAGAATGCACTCTTTAAAGTATTAGGTTACTGTTGTTTTGATCACCAAATCTATGCATTTGTTTTTTCTTGTGTTTTCTGTTATTTCTTGTGTTAACATAATTTCAATTGTTAACTTATTTATCACACGTATTTGTAAATATATATATATACTTTGAATGTAATCTTTGATGTGTCTATTGTTAACTTATTTATTCCACGTGTTTGTAAATATATATGTCTTGAATATAATCTTTGATGTGTCTATTGTTAACTTATTTATTACACGTATTTGTAAATATATATAACTTGAATATTTCGTTTATTAAATAAATCATGTTTCAATTAGCGTTTCGCTTTCTCCTTTGTGGTGTGTGTGTGTGTGTGTGCACAGGTGAAAGTTCTAAGCTCCGCCCACTGGAAGACCAGCAACGTGAGTCATGCTACTACCTGGGATTCCCTGCGTGTCAGTTGATTGCAGTAAGCCCTTGAGCTCAGACGTGTATTCACCCGCGTAGAAGAAAATGGCTACCTTTAATATTGCTTGTTCAACGTTTATGAAATGGTATTCAGCAAAGTGTCAAGATGTGGTGGATACCGAAAAACTTCCTATTCCCCCCTCCTTTGCCTCTTTTAAAACCGCATTGGATCGTGCGAAGGAGCAAGATGTACAAATACTCTATGGTTATTCTGGTGAGAGCGTTGTAGGCTTTCGTTGCACAGATGATGTATTGAAGTATGCTGTAGAGCTAAGCTTTATAAAGTCTCACATATACCGTGAAGTAAAAGAAGCAACGCGTGCAGAAGAGAAGCAGCAAATATGGATAGTGAGTCTTGTGGATGAGTGGTGTGACAAGCGGTATTATATCATGTTACACCATACCGAGCACTCTTACACTTCGGTTGAAAATGTAAATGTCGTCATCATGGACAATCTTAAGTATTTTTATCACTATATTAATGTATATCATGATGAGGTTCGTAGTGAGGTTGTGGCTAGTGCCCTGCGTGAGTTTTTAGCAGACTTTAGAGAAGAGTATCGTCTGTCAAATAAAAAGGAAAAAATATGGTCATATGTTTCTCTCAAATAGTGCACCGGAGTGTGAAGACGTTTAGTTTGTGGAAATGGCGAGTGGTAAAACAATAAAACCGTTATAAAATGTGCCTAGTTCATGAAATTTATCCTTACGGGAACTGTCTGGTGCGTATTCAGGGAGTGTTAAAACATTAAAACCGAAATTTATATAACGAACAGTTGTCGTAACGATTTAGATCATTTCAATTGCCGCTATGTTGAGTGAAGATGAGTTCACGATTGAAAAGCTCGGGTCGGAGAAATAAACCCTCGATTGGAAAGGCGTGTTTATAAACTTGTGTTTAATAATGTGGCTAACGATGAACTCTCTCTGCGTGCTTTTGATTGTATTCTAGACGTATTTAAAGATAACTTACCAAACGGTTGTAAAGTGGGAACAAAAATAGTACTGAACGATATGAAAGCCCTTCATATCGAGTACAGGTTTCCCTATACTTTAAGCCGTGAAATATTATTAAACCGCGTATACTGCGTATGCATAGCAATAATGATGTAATTGTAGACTCGATTAAGTGCGAGTTTAGTATTTAAAAAAAAAGTGAAATGTATTTATATATTTAACATATTTGTGTGTGTGTGTGTGTGTGTGTGTGTGTATATTTATGCTATATTGATGGCTATATTATTTCTTATGTTGCGCGGTAGAAGATAAAGTGTATGTATTTATTTATTTAGTTGTGTGTATATATTTCTGCTATGTTGATGGTTATATTATTTCTTAGTTTGTTTTTTGATCATTCCAATGTATATTTATTTTCTATATATCTCCATAATTGGGTATATATATATATATATATATATATATATATTTCTCCTGTACTGTTATATTGACGGATATATTTTTGATTATATGCATATTCCTCGTTCATATTTCTTAAACTATTATTATTTTTAATTGCTCATTCAAATGTATATTTATTTTCTATATATTTATAATAAACAGAATGATGCAATGTTGTTTTACTTAATTCTTTTGGTTGTAAACAATTATATCAAATAGATGGTTACGCCTTCTAACCTACTAGCGGAATTCTAAGCCAGCTTTTAAGAATTAATTAAATAAATGGCACAATCTGGCAACCTAATAATGTATACCTGAACAATTAAAATGGCATCTGGCAACTCTCCATAATAATGTATACCTGAACAATTAAAATAAAAAGTGGTATCTGGAAACTCTCCATAATAATGTATACCTGAACAATTAAAATAAAAAGTGGTATCTGACAACTCTCCATAATAATGTATACCTGAACAATTAAAATAAAAAGTGGTATCTGACAACTCAACCTGAACAAGCCATTTACGCATAAAAAAGTGACTCCTGCTACTACCTGGGGATATCTCTACGCCTGCGTACTCAGTTGAGTGGTGCAAGCCGTGGATTTCAGATGTGTATTCTCTAGCGTAGAAGAAAAATAGTGTGTCGGACACAATGTGGAACGTGTACACTGCGTACACGAGATAAGTGTACGCAGGTGTGAATGAACTCTGAAGCTATTCTTTTTCATTACACTTTCACAACAATTTTGGAAAGAGCTACTGTGTTGTCGGACACAATGAGGGAGGTGTACACTGTGTACACGATATAAGTGTACGCATGGTGTGAATGAACTCTGAAGCTTTTCTTTTTTCATTACACTTTCACAGCAATTTTGGAAAATTCGGGGAGGAGTTAATTATTATTATTACTACATAGAAAAATTTGTCTTTGTGCATATCACCCTATATATATATATATATATATATAGTGTGTGTGTGTGTGTGCGCGCGCGTGTGCGTGATCCTCACTTTCTATGACAAAAATCTGTGTGTGTGTGGCAAGGTTCGGGTTATCCATTTTCTTGAACTGATCCACAGAGCAGATTTTCACATCTTCTGAAGACTGCACGTTCCACGCGCCACATATCTTATAGACAATGCAGGTCCTGTATATGAGCTTTAATTATCTCGATGAAATTATGATGTGAAATAGTGAGCAATCATTCCCTGACGAGATGTATTTCTGAATCCACGTTAAACTGTAGGTCTAATGAGGGGAACAAATCGGCGAGAAAGAGTTAATTATTATATTATTACTACATAGAAAAATCTACATTGTGTATTACCATGTTTTGCAGCAACACTATTCCCGGATCAATAATCACTAATGTAATCGAGAGGATTTTATAATAAAGAAATTATAAATATATCCATTCCTTTAATTATATTTTTTAAAAAAGAAAAGAGTATTCAGTTTCCACGTTAAACTGTGGGTCTAAGGCGGAGTGAAAAGCTTAACCATTTCTGATTCGGTGTTACAATTCGGCGAGGAGTTAGTTATTAATATTATTATTAAAGAGAAAAATCTACATTGTTTTTGCACATATCACATTTTGAAGACATACTATCCCCGGATCAATAATCAAATGATCCTGTTATTTTAAATCCGGATCAATAATCAAATGATCCTGTTATTTTAAATGCTGAACTTATGATGTGAAAGAGTGAGCAATGATTCCCTGACGAGATGTATTTCTGGGTCGGCTTCCACGTTAAACTGTAGGTCTAAGGCCGGAGTGAAAAGCTTAATCTTTGCAATTCGGAGAAAAGTAGTTAATTATTATTATTACTACTGTAATTTGTACAACCTATATATATATATATATATATCCATTCCTTTATTTATTTAAAAAAAAGAAAACAATGATCAAAACTCTCTCTCTCTCTCTCTCTCTCTCTCTTTCTCTCTATATATATATATATATATATACACGAGATAGGTGTACGCCTGGTGTGAATGAATTCTGTATTTAAAATGAGTCTATAGTTTCATTGGTACCTTTTATTTCCCACTAACTGTGTACACGAGATAAGTGTACGCATGGTGTAAATGAACTCTGAAGCTGTTCTTTTTGCAGACGTTTATACAGAAAACAAGTAATTACATTATTGAAAACATTAACTAGGAATCGTGAGAGATACGCTTCTGGTAATCGGGAGTCGAACCCACGATCTCATATCTTTCTGCAGACGTTTATACAGAAAACAAGTAATTACATCATTGAAAACATTAACTAGGAATCGTGAGAGATACGCGTCTGGTAATCGGGAGTCGAACCCACGATCTCATATCTTTCTGCAGACGTTTATACAGAAAACAAGTAATTACATTCAATTGTTAGTACTTTCAGAGTACATGTGTATTAATTTTGAAAAAACTTTGTTGATTTCTGATAATTATGATTTTGATAACTAAGTTGATAAAATATAAAACATTTTTTATTTACGAGGAAGACATTCGCTTCGAGAGTGAAGTGTGTATTTCAGTGGAGTAGTAATAAGAATAATATTTTTAACATCTAGAGTGAAGCGAGGTTTTCTCGAGCTGAGTGGAAAAAAGGTAATCTAGTGGTCATTTTGTGGTTAGCGTGAGACGTATCTTCTCAGAATTTTTTTTTCCTACTCGTCTGAACACAATGATCTAAGAGTTAATATTTTGGATTCGTTTTAATAACTGAAAGAAGGTAAATGAAACGCCGTTTAAGTAATTAGTATCTTATATTGTTAATATTGGTTTTAATAATTGATTCTCTTAAACGGAGAAAATTCATTTGCTTTAAATTAATATACTTTTGACAATTCACTTTAAAGTGAAAAGCCTTATATATATATATATATATATATATATATATATATATATATATATACAAGGAATGACAAAATTAAATAGACACAGTTAATATGATTCTTTCTATATATATATATATATATATATATATATATATATATATATATATATATATAAGGTAAGGAGAAAGTTGTTCAATTGTGTGTGTATTTCGTCTGAACTATTATTTTGGTGATTGTACGTATTATATTATTTTTGTGCAGTAGAAGGCAAATTCTATTTATTTAATTAATAATCATTTTCTTTTTGTCAATTTCGAATTTAAGTCTGTATGCTTTGGTAACGAATTAAAATGGTATCTAGCAACTCATCTTAATAATGTATACCTGTACAATTAAAATAAAAAATGGTATCTGGCAACTCAACCATCATCTATATAAGACCAGCTTGGCTTCGGAGCTGGTAGTTTGATGCGAACTTCGGCCGAATAAAGAACTCTCTCCTTCCCTTCTTAGGTTAAGACTTAGCTTAGTTTCCCTTTGGGGGGTTAGGACCCCTCCCACCTTGTCCCTCCAAAGTCCTCCTCCGTCTATCCTTTCACTCTTAGGCTAAGGCAACCCCTTTGGGGGGAGGTCATCCTTCCTTCTCCCCCCGAAGATCCCTCCCCTCGCCCCCTTCAGGTGTACCCCTCCCCCTTGGCTCCTTCTAAGCCAACTGGCTGATTAGGAGTCTATAAGACAGCGGCCACTCGACTGAAGTCTTATTATGCACTTGGCTCCTGCTAGGTGAACACCTCTCTTCCTTTCTCTCCTTCTCCTGTCTTTCTCTTGGGGGATAACGCCGCCTCCAAGTTTCATGACCCCTTTTTGCACCTGCAGCATCCCCCCACCCCCTTTGCAACATTGAGTTGTTGCATACCCCCACCCCCTTTGCAACCCCTACCCCCTTCGCAACATTGAGTTGTTGCATACCCCCACCCCCTTTGCAACCCCCACCCCCTTTGCAACCCCCACCCCATTTTGCAACATTTGATCATTATCTCTTGCAACATTGCAACATTCCTGCACTCTCCCTTTTTGCGGCTGTACTACTGCGCTCAAACGCTTTCGTCTAATGACCTCCTCAGGAACACTGACCAGTGTTCCTGAAGATATCATTAGACGAAAGCGCTTGAGCACTCCCTGGAACTCCCTGGAAAATACCTTAGTTGTCAGAGGGCCAAGACTTTTTAACCATCTTCCAAAGGACCTCAGAAACGTTATAGGGATCAAAGTTGAATTCTTCAGAAGAAGACTAGATGCCTGGCTCAGGACGGTACCAGATGAGCCGGGTGTACCTGGGTATGTGCGGGGAAGAGCGCAAAAAGCAACTCGCTCCTCCACCAAGCCAGACCTAGAGGCCGGGCCACCAGCTTGACCTTCGTGTGAAGAGAGACCAACACACGGAACCTAAACGAGGTTAACGAGATAATTATTTCACGAAAGTAACACTGAACAATATTTATGATGAAGATAATCACGAAGGAAAAAGAAGCACAGAATGGTGCTCAAGCGCTTTCGTCTAATGACCTCCTCAGGAACACTGTTACACTGACCAGTGTTCCTGAAGATGTCATTAGACGAAAGCGCTTGAGCACCATTCTGTGCTTCCTTTTTCCTTCTTGATTATTTTCATCATAAATATTATTCACGTGCAGTGGCGGACATAGGGGGTGCGGTAGGGGCGGTCCGCCCCGGGCGGCACGTTTTTGGGGGCGGCATTTTTTTGGTGAATCCAAGCCAAGGTCGCGAAGCCAAGTGCGCGGTTGTCAAATATCGTTCAGTATGTATTTTTTTCGTTTTCTTTTTCCAGACAAATATTATTTCATTATTATTATAGACAAAAGAAAAGAAACTGTACGAAACCTTGTGAAAAATACATATAATTTTCATCATAATTCTAAAAATAAATTTTAGTGTATTTTGAGATTCAAAAGTTTGAGGTTGTGCTATTTTTGCTAAGAAAGCAAGTTGATTTTTTACTAGTGCTTGCCACGCTTTTGAGGAGTGTTATTGTTTTTGAGTAGTGTTTGTGCTTTAATCTGAAGGATTTCTGTACAGAGGTAAGCAATCTTATATATTGTGTTCTATATAAAAAGGTAAGAATCTATAGTTTTCCTATCAGTGGCGACTGGTGTATAGTGGCGATGGAGCGATCGCTCCCCCTTGCCTCTTGTTGGAATGGATAAATAATAATTATCATTATTTTTTTAGTTGCCCATCGTGTAAGGAGTAATTTATTCCTATATGCTCACAAATCTATTGTCGTATAGTCGCCTGGAGTGGTGCATTTAGTTAATCAAAATCAGCTGTCAGCTCGTCACTGTGACTTAACATATGTTTTTTATTCGTGAACTTGTGTATTAAATGTGTTTAAATATAGTTATATAATCTATTGGAGTGTTAGTTTAAATCTGTAGGATAAAAATTATTAATTAACCCTCAATACGAATAGTGTGTCAAGACTACTAAAGGAAAAGTTTTTCAGATATACACTTGAAGACAAATTGAAAATAAAATTTAAACATAACTCAGTCAGCAATTAAGAATAATAAACCATACAATCGAAAGTTTAACTCTGACTTATATGAAAGATAGGTGGCTTTGTGGATGCCCAGAAAAAAATTAACTATTTTGTTTTCCATGTTTACTATTCGGAGGTGATATATTGCATATATTAGCCTATATATATACATACTCGTATATATACTTTATTACACATTTTTGGCCTCCTTCCACAGATGAA
>JAJOZX010018605.1:20000-37459 GCA_023014485.1 Bathynomus jamesi | reverse complement strand
GCAGTTATAGTGCAAAAGTTTTTGGCCCTCTCTGAAATTCCAAGCTATTATTGGACAGACTCCACTATAGTTGGCACTGGTTAAGAAGCCAGGCAAGGAAATGGAAACCATTTGTGCCATAGGGTGGAGGAAATTCAAGCGCACACAGATCCCAAGCAATGGAAGCATTGTCCAGGCACCAAAACCCCACTGATTACCAACACGAGGAATTTCAGTGAAAGATCTTGCACAGTCAAGTTGTGGTGGAATGGGCCGGAGTGGCTAAAACTTGGAAGTGAAAACTGGCCTTCTAATCAGCCTATTGTAGGAGAATGCCAGGCTGAAGAAGCATGGGTGAGTGAGGTGAGAAAATGCGCTGTGAACAGTTGTCAAGTTATGCAGCAGGACCCCATATTGAGGCTTGAGGACATTAGCAGTCTGAAAAGATTGTTAAGAGTGACAGCATGGGTATATAGATTTACCAACAACATTAAGGGAGAAACAAGAAGGGAAGGAATTCTGAACAGTAATGAGATTCAGCAAGCCAGGAAATACTGGGTGGTATATATGCAGAAGGAAAAATTTGGTGAAGAGAGAGAATTGCTCACCAGCCATCCATTACAGGTTCTACCAACACATTCTGCGCTCAAGGGTTTGGATGTGTTTTTGGATCAGGATTTATTGAGAGTAGGAGGTAGACTACAGTTTTCTGGGCTTCCAGAGGAGAAAAGACATCCAATTTTGCTACCTTCTGGGGGCACTTTGTGGGCCTTTTGATCCTGGATACTCATCATAAGCTGTTACATGCTGAAGTTAGAGAAGTGATAATAGAGATTAGACAACAATTTTGGATTCCCAAAATTAGACAAGTAGTAAAAAGGTCTTGCATAAATGTGTGGTTTGCAAGCGTTGGAGTGCAAAGCCTTATTATGAAAAGGTGGCTCCACTCCAAGAGAACGGTGTGTGTCTATACTGCCCCATTTGATGTAGTGGGAGTAGACTTTGCAGGGCCAGTCTATGTGTATGAGCGAGGGAGTCTAACAAGGTTATATATGTCTTTTCACCTGTGCTACCACCAGAGCAATCCATTTGGAGTTGGAAGCAACTTAAGTAGTGATGTATTTCTTTTGGCCTTTAAAAGGTTTGTGAACAGAAGGGGTTTCCCAAATAAAATCATATCGGATAATGCAAAAACCTTCAAAAAGGCTGCAAAGGAACTCCAAGAAATTTGGTCCTTGCTAAAAGAGGAAGGATTCCAATCCTACTTTTCACACCAAGGGGTACAGTGGAAGTTTATTGTTGAGAGAGCACCATGGTGGGGAGGATTTTGGGAAAGGCTAGTGAGAAGTGTAAAGTGTCCATTAAAGAAACTTTTAGCTAATGCTCATTTGAGCAAAGAAGAATTCTGCACTGTTTTATGTGAAGTAGAAGCAATGGTGAACAGTAGGCCTATCACTTTTGTTTACAACAGTATGCAGGATGCAGAGCCATTGACACCAAATCATTTTCTTTGTGGTAAACGATTAACATCAAACCCCAGTGTGCCAGAAGACTTGCAGCCTATCCAGAGCACTCAAGGAGAGTTAACCAGACGGTTCAGGTACCTTGAAGAGCTACAAGATCAGTTATGGAAGAGGTGGCAGATGGAATACTTGCCAGAACTCAATTATTACCCATCAGGCAAGGTAAAGGGCTCCAATGCAAATTGTATCAAGGTGGGAGAAGTGGTAATGATTGGGGATGAAAGACCAAGGCAATGCTGGAAGCTTGGCATAATTGAAGAGTTGTTTGTTGGCAAAGACAAATTTAGTTAGGTCTGCACTGGTAAAGACTTCAGGAGGAAAGTTAAAGAGACCTATACAAAAACTCTATGCTTTAGAAATCAGCAAAAACACAGATAGTCAAGATGAAACATTTGAGTTACAGCCTCATGGAGAAGGGCTTGGCTAACCTTGCAGAAGGTAACGACAACAATGCCTCTTCGGTGGGGAGTGTTAGAAAATCTAGAAGAGGAAGAACCATTGTTGTCCCAAGGGGCGGCGGCGGGGCCAAGGCGATATGATGACTAAGCTGATTGATGCAGCATTGTTTGTATATATTAAGTTAAGGTGTATATATATCCATCTCATAATTGTAAGGTTAGTGAAAAATTCACTTAATTTAGAGCTAGCATTTTTGGGCTCTTGTGGCATCAGTGTTTGGGACTCTGGTGGCATCATTTTGGGGCGCTGCGCGTCCTTTCTACTCGTTTGTGGGATGTCGTACGTACAGGGTGTGGTCTGATAGAGAGCTCTCTTGCAATTCAGTTTGGTTGTTTAGATACAAGATTGTTGCATCGTGCAATAGTCCAGGTTGCGTTGTTGTTGCAAGGTTGGGAAAGAAGACCATAAATAGTACCCCTTTTGTTTTTATATTAAATTCATGTAACTAAGGTCTAAGGTAGGCCCGCATCGAGTCAGCAACCCTGAGGTAGGACCTAATAGGATCTCAAACCCGTAAGTTTTAATTTTAGCTTAACTTGGGCTGTAGGTAGAACTGGCCCTTTAGAATTTGGCCGTTCACGGCTCAGCTGGGATTTTGAACCCAACAAATAAATAAAATAGCAACTCATCAATCGAAAGTGATTTCAATATTAATTCGCTACTTCATACAATTTAAGTTTGGGTTGTGGGGGTGTTCATACCCCCCAATTGTGAATAAAGATGAACTTATGTCGGCCGTAGAATGACCTCGTGGAAAGTGAATTATTTGAATTGAGAAGTGAAATTTTTATTTTATGAAGTGTTAAAAAAAAAAAAGAGAATCGGTGACGTCATCGGTGACGTCATCGGTGGCGTCTTTTGTTGTTTCAATTTGTGATTTGGTGCCGTTTGGATGATTTATATTTCAGCTACACAATTGCGTACCCAATGAGTGAAAGGGTTAATTAATGTTAACGTGTTAGTAATTGTTAATAGAAACGGTAAAATTTAAGATTCACGACAATGAATTTTTTTAAGAGTTCAAAATAATGACTTAAACCTAATCTAACTTAACTTAATTTAACCCTTTACCGCTGGAATGTTTTGTAGGGTTAAGTTATACTGTATATATATATATATATATATATATATAATTAATGTAAAGAACGACGCTTGTGTAGAAGAGCGTTCCGCACAAGATGAGGAGGGAGAACGAACAAATGAAAAATGAGGTACCTCCCGGGAATCGGGATGATCCCGGGTTCGATTCCCGGGAGGTACCTCATTTTCATTTATTCGTTCTCCTTCCTCATCTCGTGCGGAACGCCCTTCTACACAAACGTCGTTCTTTACATTACTTATACTGTGTTTGTTTGTAGTTAAAAAAAAATATATATATATATATAAACTGAGTCAGGAAGAGTTAAACGAGTTCGCTGTATTGGGTTTTAGCAAATGTTAATCTCTCCTGTTCGTAAGTATATTTTACGACGACACACAAACACAAAGTGAGACAGGAACTTGGGGTTAAAAAAAAACCAAGCTCCTGACGTACTTTGTGTTTGTGGATGAGTCACCTTTGATCCTTACAGTTTCTTGCATTTCTGCAACGAAGCGGCGACCGACTGGTTTTACGTTTCGTCACATAGTGATCTACTCCTCCAGTGTTCAATATGAGATTGAGGTAGCTTTGATGAGATTCCTCACACCTGTTCACATGATCATTGCTGCTTTTCCGTGTATATTTTGATTAGGTTTCGAACACCTATTTTAAGACTTTAGATTTTGCACTTATTCCCAGTTGACTGTACCATTCTTTATGTTGTATGACATTATAATAGTATGCTTTACCACACGCGAAATAGTATGCTAGTATGCTATGAGCCATAAATATTTCATACTTGGAAGTAGAGCAAAAAACATTACAAAAGTTTATTAGCTAAAAACTGAACCTGATTTTTCAAAAGAAAAAATATGGGTTTTTACCAACACTTTTTAGGTGTGGTTTTATGCATGTCTGAAAGAATATTGATGTATGTATGTATGAAAAATACATTTGATTAGGAATTTCAACATACAATCAACAACATAAAACCAGATACGAAGTTCGGGTATGCTTTCCTTAAACATGACTGATATACGTTAAGACATAATTACATCTTATTATGTTGTTAAGGCATAATTACATCCTATTATGTTGTAAAGACGTTCTTTCAAGCACATCCATAATTTAGGTCTTATTAAACAAAAAATAATCAGTATAATTAATTTACAGACTCCATATCGCTGTCTGTATTATGAAGTGTCAAGTACCCAAGAGTTTTGCACAGTAATATATATATATGACCTTCGTGTGAAGAGAGACCAACGCACGGAATTACTACGAGGTGTATAGTGAAGCAATGAAATTAGGAACCTGATAATTTGATAATTTATGGCTTAACTTTACTAATTAATAATTATTAATAAAATAATAGTAATTTATCAAAGCCCTAAACCTGAATAAGGAGCAGATTACATGTATAAACAAGGACATTTTGGATAAGGGTGTAACACATATACAAGATTCAATGTATGGCCTTTTAACCAAGAACCAAACGCAGAATGCAACGTTTGATAATACAGTTCTCTCCTTTCGGCGTCCCCCTCCTGGTCGCAGCCAATCTCTTGCTACAGCTCTGATACAGAGATACGAATAAGTAGAATAGCTCATTTCTTGAAGCACTAGGTCCTATTAACTTTAATAATGTTTTAGAAGCTACTGTAATGCCTTTCCACATAGATTTCCAATTACTGCACGTGATAGGTTTATTTATGCCTAATATAATGTTATAATGTTACAGACCAACAAAGACCCTAGGATCCACTCAGGGTTGGTCTACCGAACTGTGTTCGTAATTGTGTATGTCCTCCGTGGTGGCGGAGGGGACCTACAATTTTACGTGGGTTCCGAACCACAAGAACATAAGAAATTTATGTAAAAACTGCCTGTACATTGGCAACGACCAATTTTTGCATAACTAATTAATCATCAATTTAAAACTAATTAATTATCGATTTAAAACTAATTAATTATCGATTTAAAACTAATTAATTATCGATTTAAAACTAAAGATAGAATCTCTGGATCCAGAGGATCAAGTCATAATAGACTACTATCCACAAATATGTTACACTATATATCTATTTATAACCAACATGCAAATATATCAGATCCAAAGAATCCAGTCAATTTCATTACGGTATCCATCAATACTAGTACCTTGCCAACGAAAAATAAGTCACGATCCATATCGATTGCGGACCAAGTCAAAATTTACATATACATTACAATATATATACTTAGGAGGAAAAGTGTAGGTGTGGCTGTAAAGACTGTACAGTAATGTAGAATGTGTGTGCACCCATTTTGGGTCTCCCATTTCAAGGTGTTTGTGGGGCAAGTGAAGATCATGAGTTTTTCAATACCTCACAGTACTATGGGGGGCACCGCTCGGCAGAGGAATCTCTTTCAATGGGGTGTGTAAGGACAGAGAGTATCCCCTAACCCAAGATGCTGCCTCCCTATATCCCACAACACTTGTGTTGAGCTGTGGGATCGATCACCACAAAGCCTTACTTTTACTACCTTAAACTATACCCAATCTATCAACATATTTGTCTAATCGATTTTTAAACATGTTTATAGAAGTGCTACTAATTACTTCTACCGGCAAACTATTCCACCTATTTACTATTCTATGCGTAAAAAAGTTTTTGGCAACTGCTGTCTCGAACCTTCTACTTGTCAACTTACACCCGTTATTTCTAGTCCTATTATATTGAGATATTTCGAAAAGCTATCTCTATCTACGTTATCGAACCCATTCATAATTTTGAAAACCTGGATTAGATCACCTCTTAGCCTCCTAGTCTCGAGTGTTGTCAATTTTAACTCTTTAAGCCTATCCTCGTACGACTTTGACCTAAACGACGGAATCATCTTAGTTGCTCGTCTTTGAACTCTTTCGATTTTGTCTATATCTTTGCGCATATACGGATTCCAAAATTGGATCGCGTACTCCAAATGGGGTCTAACTAATGATTTATAAAGAGGAACTATAATATCGCTAATGTCTTATAAAATTTATTTTGAAAATTATTTACGCAATACATCATATATTTATAACCAATATTTTGCAGAATCTTCACATAATCTGAGAAAATTCCTTAGAGAATATGTAATATTTTCCGTCCATACCAATTGTAATCGTTTTGTATCCGGAACAAATCCAGTCCACTTGATGAAAAGAGGAGTGGAATGGCTACTACATTGTAAATTATTTAACAGGATTAATGTATGCCTGTCCAATATATGACGTAATTCTTTTGAATGTCTCCAGTTTTTCCATTTTCTTTGAACGGGAAAGCCTTTTCAGTAATATGAACGCTTATCGTTTTGATAACCAAGAACATTTACGTTTGGCGTGTTCGAAGTGAACTTGATCACTGACCTTCATGAAGATTAATTCCTCTTCATGACATATTCCAGTTTGAGAATGAGCCTGCATGAAATGAAGGTGACGTGGAGGAGACTCAAGGCGAATGTCAGTTCCGATATATTGGTCACACGCTGGTTTGGACTGAAATTGCTCTCGTCTCACGCCTATATTTCACACAAATCTTTGAATTCACTCGAGTTTGGTTGTGGTCTTTTCGCACCCAAAATAATACTTTAATTTAACCAAAATATTTTCGGGGGGGGGGGGGGGTCATTCTAACAAATTACTGTGTGAAAAATTATGAGGCGAATTTAGTTAAAATTGAACTAAAAATAAATTATGTTACTTCAGAATAAATTCGAGTTACAGTGAACACATTTAAGATTATATTTGCTTCGAACTGGGCTTCACTTCATGTAAGAAATTTGAAAAATGATTGATTCCAAGTAGACATAATCTCAAATGTGTTTAACTTAAACGAAATTTCTTTCAAAATAACACAATTTATTTAATAATTTTTAACAAACGTGGGTCTCATAATAATTTTGGATAAAGTACTTTGTTAACCTAAAACCCAAAAGAAATTCTTTTTTTAATAAAATAAAACGTTTTTAACGTAGTGTATAGTGGCCGTTGTTACGCGCGCACGAATTTTTATTCCTTGGATGATATAAATTCGTTACGTCGAGCTAATGAAACCCGAGGTTCACTTAAAATCAGAAGAGAAAACTTGTAGGAGGAAACAGTCTTAGAGGAATCAAAAGAATTAAGTGGATTTGAGAACATGATCATTGAGTACAATCGAACCTCACTAACAAGAACCTACAAAAATAACTTTATACAGTTAAGTAGCAATAACGCTTTCTTTCATTTAACCCTCATCAGAACCCATTTATGGGGGTCAGAACATTGAAATAGATGATATTATTCGCTAAAAGTTCTTAAATATGAAATATAATGTTTCAATCGTGTCATTGTTTCATTTACGGACTTTATATAGCACCATTTTGTAAAATTATAGGCCCGGCGTCATATAGATAACTGAAGGTTCCTAACGAGGGTTGGTCCCAGTAATCATTTTTTCCCCAACTTTATCAAGCTCCAAAATAAATATATTCCCTCTTTTTCGAACATCAGTTGCATTTCCGAAATATTACATCCTTTCATCATCAAATGGCTATTATTCTACCCTTAGTGAACGAGGAATAAGAAATGCAAAAAAAACTTCACTTCTCTACGTGGAGGTCAAAATATGATAATAAAAACCAACTCTGTCTACTCTGTCTATTAGAGTAGGTTTTTATTATCATAAGGAATAAGAAGCTTGCTTTCCCTCGTCACAAATGAATTCTTGGAGGAGAATCTATGACTAAAATTTGTTAAATAAAATTTGCAATTTTATTTAACATTTATGAGGAAATTTCTTTCATTAAAAAATTTAAAAATTAATTTTGTTCTTTTTAATAAAAGGAACAAAAACGGAAAAATCAAACTTTACATTTTTAAATTGTTTGGTTTTTCGAAATGCATTTGCAAAACACTACAATATTCTATTCAAAGCAAATATCAAAACATACATCTTATATGTATAGGGTGTCCATAAATAATCTATAAAACCACTTGAAATTGATTTGAAGTTTTAATTCGCTGACTACGAATCCCTCGGCCCCGGGTTCGAGACCCGACGGCAGCCAGCGTGCAGCAAAACCCAGCTGTTCATCCTTCCATACAATAAAAAGAAAGTGGTTGGTAGATAAATGGGTACCCTAGGTGGCCTAGTGGTTAAGACGCTAGGCTGCTGATGGGGCGTGGTTCGGATTCCACGTTAAACTGTAGGTCTAAGGTGGAGTGAAAAGCTTGACCTTCGTCAGAATGAACAATTCGGGCGGAAGCTAACCAAAGGCGTGTATATATAATATATTATTATATATATATATATGCGTCTCGGTGGTGTAGTGGTTAACATTGCTGCCTACGAATCCACCGGTCCCGGGTTCGAAACCCGGTGACGGCAGGCGGCGCACAGCACAACCCAGTTGTTCATCCTTCCACACAATAAAAATTGGCTGGTACCCTGGGTACCCTAGTTACCCAGGGGTTAAGACGTTAGGCTGCTGATCGGGAGGTCGTGAGATTGTGTCCGGGAGAGGTCTTTGTAATTTCTGACTGCCCGTGGTACGGTGTGGTTCGGATCCCACGTTAAACTGTAGGTCTAAGGTGGAGTGATAAGCTTGACCTTCGTCAGAATGAACAATTCGGGCGGAACCAAATTCAAGGTTAACCAAGATGTGTGTGTATATATATATATATATATATATACTGTGTGTGTATATATATATAGAGAGAGGGAGAGACGCGTACATACACACACACACAAAACCCATACACTACAGTAGAATATATAATTTCTCAAAAAAAAGATTTCATGAAATTATTTTCTTTTACAAACTAATGACGTCATAATGAGCACAAATATTTCAGTACAACCAATTTTTCAATTTTATTACTCCCTTCTGACTTTTCCCTTATCCTTTGCCTCTCTCTCTCTCTCTCTCTCTCTCTCTCTCTCTCTCTCATATATATATATATTATTTGTATTTATCCTACTTACATCTTCAGACGTGTTGTTGATTTCTGAATTTTCTCTCATGTTTCGAAATGAAGAAAGAATATAAAAAAAAAAGTAATTTTCTTTTGTCGCAGTTCATGGTTTTAGCGTTTGTTTTTGTTTATTAATTATTATTAATTAATTGTTATTTAGTACGATTATTAATTAATTAATTGTTTGAACTGTATAATTTATTTGTTGATAATTTGCAAAAATTCAACCGTTTTACTTCGTTTAATTTAGTTAATTAATTAGTTAATTTGGTTAATTTAGTTAATTTGTGTTATATATATATATATATATAGTGCAAAATACTTCTAAATTTTCCATAAAAATGAAGGTTTTATTTTATAATAAAATGGAAAGGTTTTGGTTTAAAATCGATGGGAATCACTGATGTATAAATGAACGGATCACATTCTCCCCCTTAATTTGAGAGAGAGAGAGAGAGAGAGAGAGAGAGAGAGAGAGAGAGATTTAGGTTGTAGGGTCCGAAGACACTAAAAGGTAGTCGATCGATAGCAACTGCGGAAGAAGCAAAACTTCAAGGTCTTTCCCTCAATTTTTGTACATCGACGTGTGTATATACTGTATATATGTACGTGCACGCGCGTGTGCGTATGTGCGTATATATGCAAGTGTGATGCACAGTTTTTGTGTATGGGGCGTTCAATGCATTAAGTACGTATGAAGGTATTATTTTTTAATTAGGAATAAGAGTACATATACAGAATTTATAAGTATGCTTTTACAGTACAAATGCTAATGATGACCTTTTTTGTGACAGGAAATAAATCCCATAAAAAGATCAACATGCAGGACTGTAATAAACAATGCGATTAAATTGTATGGTAATAAATTTGATTGTAAAGAGATATTATTGATTGTAAAGAGATAGTAATGATTGTAAAGAGATAATAATGATAATGATTTTGAACACAATATAGAGTGAATGATGAAGATCTGGAGCGTGATAAACGAGTAGAGCCTAAGTGGTATCCCAAACGGAGGGAACACCCTTTGATCGAACCCCGAATTAAAATAATAATTCTCTCTCACCATTTAAACGAAATTTTGGAAAATATACGACAAGAATGAACCACAACTTGAACTAATGTATTGATCGGGTGATGCACTCTGCTTATTAAACTGTACCAATGCGTTAACTTTCATCAAAACTAGGTACAGTATGGATGGCAAATATCTGCGAAACCAAACACCTAGAAGGCAGCCTACGTAACATCCTGAACGTTCTATAATAACATTACTATTTTTGTTATAGTCCATCCACGGTTGTTGACAATAATGCCAGAACAAAACGTTTTAAAAAACTTTTTTTTAATTTCGGATGTACATTATTTGAATTAAGGTATCTTAAGGTATCTTTTCTTACCATCACGATCGTACCTTAAGGAACTACGGCTATGGACCAAAAGAGTTGAACCACCTTAAAAGCTATTTATCTTTTTAAGTGCCTCGTCTCACGTTACTGTCGGAGAGGTTTAAATGACATCAAGTTTACATCTATGAGGTTTCTTATTTCTCGCATAGATTTTAAAAGAAAACAACAGGAAAACTAATTACGTCATATTCAGTTTTGGCTAAAAGTTTCGCGTTACCCATTTTTAGTCTGGTTGATAAAGTGAAATGAAATCTGCTCCATGCTTGTTCAATAATGCATTGTTTGTGTAATGAATCTCATGCCATTTTGTACTTTAAATATACTTAACAAACAACTGCAAAAAATGAAAAAATATGACGTATTAAATGTGATATAGTGTCTGATAATTAAATTCAATATGAAGTAGTTCACATATATTGATAAGTGTTATTAAATTTATTATTGGTATTTCCAAATATATTAATGGGGTTACGAGTAGTTCCTGTTAATATCTCTCTCATTCCAAAATTTTTAAGGCGTTTCAACTCTTTTGGCCATAGTTGTAGATACAGTTGTGCGAAAAAGTAAGTGAACCTATCTATCGCAATCGATTTGTATGGCCGTGGCTGGAGAATATGTTTTGTACCTATATATAACAAACCTTTAACGTATTTGGCAATACTATTCTACTATGCGAAAATAGTTTACGCATCTCTAATTAATCAGTTATGAAAAGGGGGCCGCGCGAAAGTAAGTGAACCATTTATGTATCGTTATAATTTTGTTGAATGAAGCTGCTTTGCTTATATATTTTATTCCATATAAAAAGTATTTCTAGTATAAACGTTGTAATATTATTTTAATATGATTGATCACCTTTAGTTTTCTTTGCAACGGGTATCATGCCTAGATTGAAGGAGCTCTCGAATGACCTATGGAGAATCATTTCAATGTTCATAATCCAGGGAGGGATTTCAATGTTCATACATTCAGGGAGGGATTTCAATGTTCATACATCCAGGGAGGGATTTCAATGTTCATACATCCAGGGAGGGACACGAGAAAAAACCGGCGAAATATGGAATCCACGCGTTAACGGTTCATCAAATAAATTACAAATGGAGGGACATAAAGACGACAACAACTTTTCCCAGAAGTGGCCGAGCACCGAAGAGCTCACTCAGGATGATTATGAGACTCGTTCATTAGGTTAACAGTAATCCAAGAGTGACATCTAAAGACCTTCAAGGATCTTTGAAAAGTGCCAACACACGCTAAGTACTTCGTGGACGAGTCGCATGACGAAAGCCACTGTTGTCGAAGAAACACAAAGTCGACAGACACTGAACATTATACAACCTATAATGTCTCGCTTTTGTGCCTCATTTTCATAAACATTTAATGAACACTCCTTAGCGCTTTAACTAATGGGCTAATTAACACCATATATCATCAGCATAATGGAAGTTATTTATTTTCATTTTACGTACAAAACAATCGATGTTCAAATTATTAAATAAATTAGACAGACCATTTGTGCATATATTAAATAGTAAGGGTGACAGCACAATCTTTGGCGTACTCCATTTGACGACTTATAAATCAGAAACACATTTCCCGCTTGATTGTAAATATTTGATTTGAATACGAATCAGTTACGATATTCAACGATATATGATGAAACATTTCGTTGTAACACTTTACTGAACAGCCTCTCAACATAAATCAAGAAAACTACATTCGTAAACTACTCAATTCTTTTTAGTGAACATACAGTATTTACCAATTTTTTACACACACACACACACACATATATATATATATATATTATATATATATCGTAAAGAACGACGCTTGTATAGGAGAACATTCCGCGCAAGATGAGGAGGGAGAACGAACAAATGAAAAAATGAGGTAACCACCCGGGAATCGAACCCGGGATCTTCCGATTGCCGGTCAGATATGATAACCACTACACTATGGTCCTCACTCGATCAGAAGTCGTAATTCTCCTACATCCGCGCAGAAACCAATGCCCCGAGGGGGGCACCTCTCGGCATGCCGCACCTATATATACTGTACATTTCAACTGCAAAGAACACGCAGTATAATTAACGTAAAGAACGACGCTTGTATAGGAGAACATCCGCGCAAGATGAGGAGGGAATGTTCTCCTATACAAGCGTCGTTCTTTACGTTAATTATACTGCGTGTTCTTTGCAGTTGAAAATATATATTATATATATATATATATATATATATATATAATATAATATATATATATATATATATACACACACACGAGGGTAATTCAATAAGTATCCGCACTTTTTATTTTCACTTCTGATAGATTATAAACATCACTTCTCAACATAGTCTCCCTGTTTCTCAATACACTTAGTCCAGCGATCTACAAGCTTCATAATGCCATCACAAAAGAATGTTTTTGGCTGTGTGCGTAGTTACTCATGCACCGCCTCCTTCAGGTCATCATCGCCTTGGAATACCACTCAAAGCGTCTTTTAGTGGTCCAAACAGGTAAAAATCCGAAGGTGCCAGGTCTGGACTGTAGGCTGGATGGTCGAGAACTTCAAATTTATGTTCTTGAAGGCATTTTCTAGTCTGTGCAGCGGTATGAGGGCGCGCATTGTCGTGTAACAGAATAACTCCGACAATCTCCCTCTCCGTTTTGTGCGAATTGCTTGCTTTAACTCATTCCGAAGCGTGTCAGAATACGATGCACTTGTTACTGTAGTTCCACACTCTAGATAATGTTCAAGGTTATCCTTATCATTATTCGTATTCTGACATGTTTCGGAATGAGTTAAAGCAAACAATTCGCGCAAAATGGAGAGGGGAGATTGTGAGAAGGTGTTATTCTGTTACACGACAATGCGCGCCCTCATACCGCTGCACAGACTAGAAAATGCGTTCAAGAACTTAAATTTGAAGTTCTCGACCATCCAGCCTACAGTCCAGACCTGGCACCTTCGGATTTTTACCTGTTTGGACCACTAAAAGGTGCTTTGAGTGGTATTCCAAGGCGATGATGACCTGAAGGAGGCGGTGCATGACTAACTACGCACACAGCGAAAAACAGTCTTTTGTGATGGCATTAGGAAGCTTGTAGATCGCTGGACTAAGTGTATTGAGAAACAGGGAGACTATGTTGAGAAATGATGTTTATAATCTATCAGATCTGAAAATAAAATTGTGAAAATAAAAAGTGCGGATACTTATTGAATTACCCTCGTGTATATATATATATATATATATATATATTATATATATATATGTGTGTGTGTGTGTGTGTGTGTGTGTGTGTGTGTGTGTGTGCGTGTGTGTACACTTGGCCTGCAATTGGACAATGCATAACTGTATTTATTTGTTCTTAACTGATAACCTGATAAAACACGGACATGATCTCAAGAGAGATAACTGTGGGACAACATCGCAAAGAATATTAATAATGATATATGTAAATATATTAAATATAAATGTTCACCCCTCGCAGACCATCTATAGCCGTAGGCGACGACCCTGTTTGGAGTTTCTCAATAACATATTTAATTTGTAGTACTGAAGTGTGATACTTTTTCACACTACAGTATCATACTACAAATTAAATATTCGCTTAATAAAGAATATTATGAAGGAGTAATCTAAGATTTACTTTGTTTACACTATTACGGTATTAGAAGACTTACCTTTTCTACAAATTAATACTTTTTATGAGATCCTGAGCCGCCATCGATTGTAGGGGAAGGAGGAAGAGGATCTACTCTTTGATATCCCGTTTTCCACATGTTTCCAGCACAGTTTACTGCAGTGGTGCACAAACTTTTTTGATGTGAAGGCCAAGCGAAGAAAATAACTAAATGTATTAGCCTACTTACTTTCCATCTAAGTCATAAATTGGGTCACTTTTATATTCTAACTTTTTCATTGAATTGAAAAGACCCGTGGGGCCACTGAAAAGACCCGTGGGGGGTCGGGTCACATTTGGCCCGCGGGCCAGGGTTTGTGCATCACTGGTTTACTGTCATTATTGAAGTTTCACTCTTATTAAGGACGTAAATAATGATGGCTTTTGTTTATATCATTTACGTAAAGCTGTAGGTCCCTTCCGTCATATGACCCTCGCTGTTACGGAATCTCGTTGGTAAACCTAAAATAGGCTCCATATACATGACCATGAGAAGAACACAACCATAATATAAAGCTGTTGTAAAATGAATTTAATTCATTTTACAACAGCTTTATATTATGGTTGTGTTCTTCTCATGGTCATGTATATGGAGCCTATTTTAGGTTTACCAACGAGATTCCGTAACAGCGAGGGTCGTGTGACGGAAGGGACCTACAGCTTTACGTGGGATCCGAACCATCTCCGGGTCGCTACAGGATCTGAACGCTGAAGACAGTCACCCAACCATCTAGAGTGAACGGACCCAACCTCGCTTAACTGACCTAACGGGAAGCGGTGTTGCCACGTGGCCTCCTCGACGTTGCCCATTCTTATAATATTCATCAATGATATTATAATTGTAATAATTAGGGTGGTCATTACTGCATACACTTTTTAGCACGCATTACCAGACTTTCCACACATTCTTATTCCTTTTTTGTCCAACTGTATAACGCGAGGGTTACTCGGTATTTGGGGGTTTTCATCTATTCAACCGGTCATCTCTGGAACAATCTTCCTCAATCCATCTTTCCCCCTGTCTATAACCTCCAGTCTTTCAAACGCGGAGTGTCCAGGCATCTCGTAGACTTTAAACATTGATTTTAGCTCTCTCCTTCTTTTATTGGGGCGGGGGCGATTTTGCGCGCATTCGCCCTTGGCCCCTCCTTCCTGCATTAAAAAAGTTATTTTTTTATGCAGGACTTTTGACTCACCCTGTATATAATGAAACATTTACTGGATATTTAACCAATTAATGTGATTACTAAACTCTGTATTTTGCGAATGGTAATTACTTCATATCAGTAATAGTTAATGTTACTTGAACAGATCTGTGGTTCGAAAGAATATACTCATTACTTGGACATTTCCTATACAGGCTGTACTTTCAGCGATCCTTTGCGGTACTGCGTTATGCGGTCCCGGTTTGGTAGTGCGGTAGTACCGCAGTGCCGCAGTACCGCAAAAAAACCCGCAAGTGCCCAGCTCTGCCTATACTTATTCATCATTTATTACGCTTTAAGCAGCGATTAAACCATTTAGTTACGCCTGAAATATTGCTGACATACGTAAAGGTGTTATTATCTAAATCAAATTTATTACCATCACAAATTAGGAGGTCATCTGAACTGCAAGTATTTCGTAAGTCAATTGGAATTTTGGAATTCACATCCTCATTAATTATAACGTATTGACACTCTTTAAAGGCAACGTTGTAAGTTTCAATTTTATACATAAAATCAACGGTATCATCGGTGATACTTGGTGACACTCGCGTTTCATTATGTATGGCAGATAATAATTGAATATTAAGTGCATTTAAATGCATTTTAGAATGGTATATCGGGTGATTACAAATGATCTTCCCGATTTTAAACATTTATGACGTATTGACACTCTTTAAAGGCAACGTTGTAAGTTTTAATTTTATACATAAAATCAACGGTATCACCGGTGATACTTGGTGACACTCGCGTTTCATTATGTATGGCAGATAATAATTGAATATTAAGTGCATTTAAATGCATTTTAGGATGGTATATCGGGTGATTACAAATGATCTTCCCGATTTTAAACATTTATGACGTATTGACACTCTTTAAAGGCAACGTTTTAAGTTTTAATTTTATACTTAAAATCAACGGTATCATCGGTGATACTTGGTGACACTCGCGTTTCATTATGTATGGCAGATAATAATATTGAATATTAAGTGCATTTAAATGCATTTTAGGATGGTATACCGGGTGATTACAAATGATCTTCCCGATTTTAAACATTTATTATGAAAAAACTAACAAAGCTACAGCGAAAAGCAAGATATACAAATTGAGAAGAACTCAAAAAGTTTTATTTACAAGCTATTGAAGTGCAATATGAGCTCCTTTTGAGGTTACAACGTTCCTGAATGAGCAATTGCCTGATCATTGGATCGGGCGTGGGGGCCCATTCCTTGGCCGGCTCGTTCGTTCGATCCAACCCCCCCTTGACTTCTTCCTCCGAGGCTATGTCAAAAATTAAGTTTTTGTTCCACCAATTGGAACATTTGAAAGAAAGGATACGTGAGGCATTGAGGCTGTTAGAAAAGTTCAGTATGATATGCTTCATAATGTATGGAGGGGAACAGAATACTGCTTTGATGTCTGCAAAGCCACAAAAGGAGCTCATATTGAACTTCAATAGCTTGTAAATAAAACTTTCAGTTCTTCTTTATTTATATAGCTTGCCTTTCCCTGTAGCTTTTCGGTTTTTTCATAAATGTTTAAAATCGGGAAGATCATTTATAATCACCCGGTATTATGTTATTTAAAATGTTCTGTCCTTAGAGCTATAACAATTGAATGCTTGAAGAATTATTATTATCATTATTATTATTATTATCGACGCCGATCATGCAGAAGGTGGTGGAGATACGACATTTAGAACGGTTTATATGTGGGTATGTGGCTTTAGTGGTCACAAATCCACTAAGGCCACACACAGTTGGAGTCGATTGGAATCTCCCTCAAGTGCAATCTAGCTGAAGATAAAAGGGGGAAATGGATGTTGTGTGTGTGTAGGGTAACTGTGATAGAGAAGAAAGTTAAAGAAAAAAGGGAGCATATGAAGAGAACGTATGAAGAGAACAAAAGAAGTGTGAAGAGCCAAGTGTAGCAGAAGAAACGGAGAATAATTAATGAGTTTGAAAGAAGGATGAAAGAGAATTATATAGAGGATAGAATTTGTTCTGGAAGGAAGTGCAGAAGTGCAGAAATGAAACTAAGAAAGGAAGTATCAGAGTAAGGGGTGAAAATAGAAAAATACTCACAACGGATGCCGATCTGCGCGATAGATAGGAAGGATATTTCGAGGGTTTGATGGG
>JAJOZX010018605.1:0-15000 GCA_023014485.1 Bathynomus jamesi | reverse complement strand
TCGGACCTTGTAATACTGAAATTAAGACGCTGGGCCGCTGGTGGGGCGTGGTTCGGATTCGGTTCGTGGTTAAACTGTAGGTCTAAGGTGGAGTGACAAGCTTGATCTTCGTCAGAATGAACAATTCGGGCGGAAACAAAACCAAAAGTTATATATATATATATATACACACACACAACACACACACTATATATATATATATATATATATATATATATATATATATTAATGCCGAAACATCTGAATTTTCATAATTATTTTATCACTTTTAATGTTATTTTATTCATTTTCACTGGTTTTTATTCATTTTTTATTCACTTTCATTCATTATTCATGTTCAAAGCTATATCGCTGCGAGTGAGCGAGATTATTTGGGTGGTAAATGGTTTGGACTGAAAGGACTCTAAATACAGGGGTTATAACTGTAACTGAACGATACTTTATGGAAAGAAATACAAAAACAAAATAAAAATTAAGAGAATTTTAAAAGGAAAATGAAGTCTTTTTTTTCGGAAATTTCATTTCAAATTGAACGAAAAGTTTTGAAAAATAATTTCAAGACGAAAAATGGAATTCATTCCTACAATTTAACTCCTCTTTATTTTCTCTCTCTCTCTCTCTCTCTCTCTCTCTCTCTCAAATATCTTTTTACACAGAGCCCCATTCCGCCCATACGCCCATTTCAGGGTACGAGTAGCTCGCAGCAGTATTGCCAATCAAATAGAGGAGGTCAAAATACTGCCGAAACTTTCGTACGTGGTTCATTACCAGCGAAAGCAACAATGCTCCGTGTTAGTCTAATCCTCAAAACATCCGTTATCATATTCAATTGATTGAAATTTTCGTTAGTTTGTATTGCGGACACCCCCAGTTATTATCAGTCCTGGTGCATGATTCTTCAAGAGCAGATTCACCGCGAATTTATGTTTCTTTCACAAGGGAACACAAATGTACCCGTTACAGTCACATGCACATTCATATTAGTGATGTGTCGGATGTCAGATTTCAAACATTCGCGGATGCGGATGCGGATGTTCATGCCTAAATTTATCAGCTTGATAATATGATAGTTTAAATTCATTTATAAATATTAGATATTAGATAACATTACATATTAGATATTACATAATATTACATATTAGATATTACATAATATTATTTTGTAATTATAATTTTTTTACAAACACCCTTTTGTTGGACGAGTTTTCGCCACACAACCGTGTGTTACGAGGATGCGAGACGGGAACCCAACTCGTCTCGCATCTCACCAACCACTTTCCCCAACCACCACCCTTTGGAAAGTAGTGTGCTTATGACATTGTACTGTATTGTAGCATGAACAATTAATTATACAAATACACAACAGACATTGTCACTTACATTAAAGATCAAATAAAGGCTGCGCAAGTTTCGGTATTTAAATTGAATGAGGGGCAAATTGGGCTTCAAAAATAGCAATTTTTATGACTTGTCTCCAGTGGTGTAGTGCTAAATAAAGAAGTGAGGGAACGCATTTTGAAAGTGTTACTCAGATGGGGGGGGGGACAATGGCGAGCGCGGCGAGCACATACAGCTGGGGGTCCGGGGGCACTGTAAGCCCCCCGGGAAATCTTTTGAAATCTGACCAATTTCAGGGATATTTTGAAGTCATATGCACTGGATATTAGGATATATTCCAAGGTTGAAGATGCAGTATTTCCAGTGTCATTAGATATACGACATCCAGTACGATCAATAAAAATAGCTAACAACTGGAATGATTAACTAAAAAAAGTTAACAACTGGTACGCCGTGGTGACTGTTTCACCAGATCTTTATAGGCTAGCATTGCCTCAGTCGAAGCTAAAAGAAATGAAACAGTTAATGATTCTTTCTCATATTTCTTCTAGGGGTGGGAATTAAAATTTCATGACGTTAGAGATTTGTAAGTTCGGATTTATTTGAAATAGTGAGGGAACGCCGTTCCCACGCGTTCCCACAGCACTACACCACTGCTTGTCTCCTTTCAGCTCATTTCGTTTTTCATCATAAATAAGGCCAGCCCCACTGAATAGTTGTTCACTGGGAATACGGCTTGGAGGACAGCTAAAATAGCTAAAATACACTAAATAGTACACATCCGCAACATCCGCACCTCGCAGGTGCGGATGCGGATGTGACATACATCACTAATTCACATATCTCTCTCTCTCTCTCTCTCTCTCTCTCTCTCTCTCTCTATATATATATATATATATATATATATATATATATGGGTGTGTGCGTGTACACGTGTGTGTGAGTCTACTATTTGTTTTGTACACGTTTGTAAAAAAAACAAAAAAAAGCTGCTTCATGAACGTAATTCATTTTGGATTTTGACGTTCCCATTTTTTGCTTTTTTCCAAAAGTATTTTTAATTAATAAACTTGTTTCAACATTTAATTTCGACACTATTTTGTACAATGGTCTTGAATTAAATGCAGCAATTTGGTTAAGGACAATATTTTTTTTACGAGATAAACTTGTTATATGATATATAACAATTATACTCTAATATATATAACAATTAT
The DNA here is from genome assembly GCA_023014485.1 of Bathynomus jamesi. Taxonomy (NCBI): domain Eukaryota; kingdom Metazoa; phylum Arthropoda; class Malacostraca; order Isopoda; family Cirolanidae; genus Bathynomus; species Bathynomus jamesi. Next base: position 12,448 of record JAJOZX010018605.1, on the reverse strand, counting down.
ACTCTAATATATATTACAGTTTATTGTGATATATATATATATATTTTTTTTTTTTCTGTAACCTATATATAGGCTGTAACTCTTTATGTACTTCAGTGTTCCTGAGGATGTCATTAGACGAAAGCGCTTGAGCACCATTCTGTGTTTCCTTTCCTTCGTGGTTTTATTCATCATAAATATTTTTCACGTGTTACTTTCGTGAAATAATTTTCATATATATATTTTTTTTTTTAACTGCAAAAAACAGAGTATAATTAATGTAAAGAACGACGCTTGTGTAGAAGAGCGTCCGCATAAGATGAGGAGAGAACGAGCAAGTGATTCCTGGGAGGTGCCTCATTTTTCACTTGCTCGTTCTCTCTTCTCATCTTGTGCGGACGCTCTTCTACACAAGCGTCGTTCTTTACATTATATATATATATATATATATATATATATATATATATATATATACACACGAGTATAAGTTTAAGGAATTTAATGGTGACGAGTTTTATTATTATTAAATAAATGAATTAAAAATTAAAAATTAAAAATTAAAATTTATAACCGAGCGATGATGACTGTCTGAAGCCATCCAAGAAAGTAGGAAGGTGGGGGTTCAGTGACGAGTCCGCTGCACGTAATGTATTTGGCTCGACTCTCTTTTCCTTTTGTTTTTCTCGGTTTGTTGAAACCAATAACGTACGAAAAGTGAAGGATTAACTTAACCTGACCTCAATTAACCTGTAACGTAGCTAAACCTGTTACCTCTAACAAGGGGGGCTCTGGCCCCTTTGAACCCATTCTCGTATGATACTGATAAATGGAAATCTCAACTCGCAAACGATTTGGAGGATTATCAACTAATCCTTTGATACGTTTATGCACAATGAAAAGTGGCTTCGTCATGGCAATGTCGTTGCACTGATTCTCGTAAGTGATAAGCGTATGTAAGCGTCGTTGGGTCCCTTCAGATGATACAGGGTTCGGTGGTTTGCATTCCGCCTTAAGTTGTAGCACCCCCTTCCCCCTTCTCTCATATGACTCACGCTTTAGTTCCGGTTTATAATATCTGTTCCTACTTTATATTTAATTAATTCAAATGTAGGATTTGAGCTACATTTTAAGTGGGGTTCGTTCTTTATTCGTTCATCGCTACCACGTTCATTATTTTGAATAGATTTAAATGCTTGGGTCTTTTTTTTCATTAATTAAAATGACGCCCCCATTTATTTCATGTCTCGATTTGAACTCTTCTTCATATCTTTTTTGCGTTGTTTATACACTTCGTTCCTTATGGTGCTAAGAGAGTTCTTGGAAGTTCTTGCTTTGATCTCTTGTCTCTTCCGCAGAATTCGTCTACAGAAATTGCGTGCACATGGAAAGGGATTGTGCTTTCATTAGGTTTTATTACACTGTGTGTGTGTGTGTGTGTGTGTGTGTGTGGTGTGTTGTGTGTGTGTGTGAAAAATCGTTAATAATAAAAGGTTTCTTGTTATAAGAATAATTTGGAAAGGTGTTATATTCTCGTGAAAAGTATTATTGATCGTTTTTCCATTTATGTACACACTGTTTTGTGTTGTTCCGCAAGTAATCCATAAACTTTGCGCAAACTATAATTCAAACAGTGTTACAGTAAGACTGAATTAGGACTACGCAGGGCATAAAATTAAGAGTTGACTCGTGCACCTTGTTAAATTTATGCTAGATTTAACAATGGTGCCAAAAAGTATGATATATGATAAATATATATATATATTATTATTTTTTTTTGCACTACCATCTTTTCGTTTTAGCTTAGACTGATCACTCTTTATTTTTAATAATCAAGTGATAAATGGTGAATATACATTTTTTAACCGGATCAACCTTGCACTTTGTTTCTTAGAAGTGAAGAGAAATCACGGTGTTAATTAAATGTGCCACTCGCTGCCACCATTGAAAGAAACAAAATGCTTACTGAAAAAATGCGAGTTAAAAGGTGTTTATGGTCTATTCGTGGAAGAACAGCGCGTAAGATGTCGCTAACTCTGGTATAATGTTGAAAAAAATTAACAATTAATAATGTCTACAGACGCTGATTTTGATGTTATTTCTTCCAAAAAAATATACAGTCGAATTATGAAATGTATTTTATCCTTGGGCTCATATATCAATGGAGCAATTTCAGTCTTTACTTTTTAATGGTCCCGAATCAATGATTGCAAATATTGGCTAAATGAAAATGCTTCGATTTTTAGTAAATATAAACCCCCCACACACCCCACACCCCACTCCAGGAAATGGATGCACGCGACACGAATTCACGTTTTCACCCAATAAAGGTGTAGACATCAAATAAAGGAGCAAATGCATACTCTATCCTCTTTTCAAGGACACATCAATTTCGTTTCACATCGCATCGAAACAGGACGAGTGTTGACGACACAAATCTAAAATCATATGAGGGTAGTAACATTTTTCAGGATAGTTTCATAACCGCCATTTTCAACGTGAAAAACTACTTAGTTTTAGTTAGAAATTTGCGAGTCAGTATTGCCTAAAATCGATCATTCTTGGAAAGCTTAACTTTGTTTGTTTGGACACAGAGGGATTCACAGTTTGGGAGATGGAGACATCACCTTTAACGCTAATAATTTCTTCTAAAACAGTACGATTACGTAGCTACGATATTTGATTTACAGTAATAATGCGTGCTTTTAGAAAGCACATTCATTCAAGCACACGTGCTTGTGAGTGAAAAAGGTGGATTATGAAAATCAAGTTTAAAAGAGAAAATTTTTAGTTTTCCTCGCGGATTTATTATAATAAATAATATAAAGAATAAAGGAACCAACATTTATTGCAAAGCTATTCGCTTTTGTGGATTATCAGCAAATACGCCTGTTCAGCCAATCACTCGTATATCTTACCGAAAAATTGGAGCCTCCCTAATCCCAAACTGGAATTTATGGGAATATTGCCAGTTTCTTCTATGATTTTGGAGTTGGAATCTTTTACCTAACCCCGGGGAGCATCCAGGAAGGCTATGTCTTCCGGAGGAGCTTCAGACTGAAATTCCCTTCCATGATTTTGAACTGATCCGGCGTGATGGGTGGTGTGTTGTGAGAAAAGCGGGTTTCTCATATTGAGGATTTAGTTAGTTTGCTGAGAGGGCGCAAGTGTTTACGTTTGAGAGTAATTTCAGTGTAAGATGCAGTACAGCAATCACTTACTATTTTTAACCTAAACTACTTTATTGACTAAGTGGTTATTAAGGATGAAATTACAGTTAATCTGAAGAAAGTTTTATTGGTTTTTGGAGCTCCGCTTAAATTTCCTGACTTAAATACAATTAATTAATTGGACGCGTAGAACTGTCTTGTTCATCTTTCTTTACTGAAAATATGGAATGTTTAGCTCTACATCAATTGTCAAGGAGTTTTTTCAATGTAGAGTAAATGCAGTATGTGAGGATAAGAGTTATTTGTGAAAGACCATAAAAGTTTGACTCCTTAAAAAAATATACAGTCGAATAGCGAAATCGGTGCTATTTTTAAGAGGAATTTACTTATATGAACGAACTAAAATATTAAGGTTATGACACTCATTCCAAATGGAGATGAGAATATTTGTACTCACCTTGAGTCAGTATTATGGTAACCTTAAGTGGAGAGTATATAAATCTTTAATAACAAAGGCATAAGGAAATAGTGATATATTACCAACTTTCTCTCCTAAAGTGAGGCTAATCTTGGCATGGTTATTTTGGCGAGTCTTCGACTGGTCTTTGGGCATGAGAAGAATGCTTATTGTAAGGATCAGGAATGTATCGGTGTGGTATTTTTTATAAAAATAGGGTTCAAATTAAGTACGGAATTCTTGTTACCATTTCTGTTCATGGAAAGGAATCCATCAAATCTCGCCAGAGGCAGAATGCTGCAGAGGGATAGACCGCAGGTGGATCTTGAACCGTCGTTCGAATCAAACAAAATTAAGTGAAGTGCAATATATATATATATATATATATCCCTGATGAGCCGGGTGTACAAGACGATGTGAGACGGAGAGCAATTCTCTCCAACATCAGACCAGGTGTAGAGGTGGGGCCACCAGTCTGACCTCCGTGCAAAGAGAGACCAACGTGCGGAACCTTTGCCAGGTTAACAGGACAGATATATATATATATATATATATATATATATATATATATATATATTGTCATCATATATTGAAAGTAGTATGTGTAGCAAAAATGTTATTCATCATCGTATATAAATGAGACTCAGACTGTCTGATACTTCATTTTTTAAGTTTCTGGTTGAGAAATTTTGTAATTTATTTCCTTCCTGAGGTGTAAACAAAAATTGTTGCTCTTCGTTTATGTTCTCATAATATAAAATAATGACTATAATCATAATTTATTATACAAATTCTAATAAGTTTTAGAAATATATATATATATATGCACTAGTTTTGGAGGTTCTCAATTCGAATGTGGGTGTCTAATGACGACACTGGTGACGTCATCAGCAGTACGCATACCCACATACCGTTCAAGGCCCAAAACGACCAAATTGGGTATGGATTTTTTTTTTATGTTTTATTTTATCCCGTGTAGGCAATTTAAAAATAGTGGGAACGCTAATTTTAAAAACACGACACTCATTTCTAATTTAACTCATCTGGTATTTTTGCTCTGCTATTCGTATCTTCTAATATATACATACTGTATGTCCCAAAAGTCCTGTCCCATAATGTACAACATGATATTAGCCTTTGGGGTAGGACTTCTGGGACGCCATATATATATATATTGTTTACATGTATCTCTTTTTGTTTTTCAGGTAAGAAAGATGGAAGTTTTACGTATTAAATGACCTAGTGCTTGATTACTAAAAGGTAAGTAAGATTCCGTAGTCAAATTCTAAACGAATAAAAATTTTATTTCATTTGATGAAAAGTGGAAATTACAATTCTAATAATTATATTTTTATCATTATGTAATTATTTAAATGTAATTATTAAAATGTAATTATTAAAATACTAATAATTATTTATTGTAATTATTATTGGTATTGTTAGTATCAATATTATTAGTAATAATACTTAATTGCAATTCTTACCTACACACACACACACCACACACACACACACACACCCTCGGCAGAGGTAAGGCAAGAGGGGAAATGAAACAAAACGCAGTAAAAAGAAGAAAGTAGAAAATTTGAGAAGCCAAAATTTTGCGAAACCTTTTTTACTAATTAATATTTCTTCTTATTTATTTGCTTATTAATTATAATTAATTATTACAATGTTCGTCCTTTAAAACTTTTCTCTTAAAATTAGAGGACGTCGCTTTTAGAAATGTCACGTGATCATTAATGATAATATCAAACAAAATTAAACAACGTAAATATTAATTTTTTTAATATTGTTTTGTGTGTGTGTGTGTGTGTGTGTGTGTGTGTCTCTCTCTCTCTCTCTCTCTCTCTCTATATATATATATATATATTGAAGAATAAAACCAATACTTGGTAAAACATCATAATTTATTGCACAGCGACAGAAAAAACTTCCTCCATCATCAGGCAATTTAAAACATTGCAGAAAACACTACGTAAAACACTTACGAACAAGGCAACGAAGTAAAATAAAATAAAATTAAAATTAATAATATTAAATTACTAAAAACAAAGTGGTCTTAAAAGGAGAAAAAAGGTACAAAATAATGAAAACTAAGCATTAAAATACGCGTTTATGATGAACGAACACGAACTGTGTAGTAATGAGTGATCAATTGATCTTTTGCGTTTTTAATATTGAGTATTACATTGATTTCGTGTTTGGTCATCATTAACGCGTATTTTAAGACTTAGTTTTCATTATTCTGTATCTTCTTTCTCCTTTTAAGCTCACTTCGTTTTTTAGTAATTTAATCTAATTATTTTTAATTTTATTTTACTTCGTTGCCTCGTTCGTAAGTGTTTTACGTAGTGTTTTTTGCGTTGTTCTTGATTGACTGATGATGGAGGAAGTTTTCTCTCAGAAACTGTCGCTAGCTGTACAGTAAATTATGATGTTTTACTAAGTCCTGGTTTTATTCTTCATTATACGTCTCCGCTTTCCCAAGAACACATCTATTGCAACTATATACGTATATGTTACGCGTGATCGGTGAAATTGCTCATTTCATGAAAAACGCAATATTTTGCCTTTTTCATGAAATTGCTCATTTCGTGTAAAACGCAATATTTTGCCTTCATGAAATGCGTAGGGCGTTTGCCAATTTCATGAAATAAGCAAAAGTAATGCATTTTTCATGAAATACGACCAATTTGATGTGCGTTTCTCATGAAATCAGTAAAGAATGAAATAACAGAACAAAGTTTATTTCAAACAAAAACAAAGGTGGTCTTGTTAAGCTAATTTGATGCATTTTTACAGGTATGACGAGCGTGGCATGAATGTTGCATAGGTTTCCAGCTTTTAGGCAGGAACACCTGAATGCCCGGTTTTATATACATATATATATATATATATATATATATATATATATATATATAGGGTGTCCCATAAGTCCTGTCTCATAGGAAAATTTATTTCAAATTAAATTTACGAACGTAATACATTAGGACTAAAACAAATGTTCAAATTGCTGTCTTGTTTTGGAACCTCTTTTTATGTTGCAGGTAGAATAACAAGCAATGGCTAATATGGAATTGAGTTACACTCGTGACGAAAAGGCCTCCGGTAATCAATTTGAACATTTGTTTTAGTTGTAATGTATTTTTTTTGTAAATTTAATTTAAAATAAATTGTCCTATGAGACCGGACTTATGGGTCACCTGTAAATATTTATATATATATGGATTCGATAGCAAATATTCGTAAGCCGTTAAAGTCCGGTATGTTAATCGGGTGCGTTAAAATTTATTTTTACCTTATTTGGACATTAGCTTCATTTTTTGAAGAAACGGAAGGTGAAATAAACGATGAAGCAATTTTGTGAAAGATTTGTAATAAATGTTGAGTTATCTAAAATAATTTATTTTATGTAAGGTAAACTTTAGCTACAGAATTGGACATTAATTTTGCTCATAAATCAATATTTTTAATCCTCATTTGGAAGCTTATTGATTAACCCTTTACTGGCCAAATATTTTGTAGGGTTAACTTATGAATGCGTTTATTTGAAAGGTTAGAAATTTGTCCTTTTGGGCAGTAAAGGGTTAAGTAAACTTAAATATAATAATGAAGGTAATATCTTCTAGGTATCAACATTTTTCATTCAATGAAAGTCAACGGTTCCGATAAACTTATCGCATAAATAGCACCGATTACTTACTCAAAATGCCGATTATACCGATTCCCAAATTTTTAGCGATGCATCGGTACTTCTTTAATATACAGGGTGTCCCATAAGTCTGGAACCATAGTGTAAAATGAGTAATTCATGTTTTTCCGTTCATGCAAGTGCCCATGATGTCTTTGAGTAAGGAAGAACGCATCCAGGTAATTCTGCTCGTAGGAAATCGGAGTCAGAGGGAGGTCGCTGAGGAATTTAACAGATTGCATCCGGACCGCGCGCCGATAACACACAGGTGTGTCGGCAAACTTGTAGCAAAGTTCAGGGAAGCGGGATCCATAGGAGATAAACCATGCAGTGGACCTTCGAGGACATCCACCGATGATGACACAGCCGCTACCATCCTCGCTCATTTCACAAACAGTCCCCAAAAGTCTCTTCGGCGTTTTTATTGCCGCTTTTATCATTTTGCCCTATGGTTCCAGACTTACGGGACACCCAGTGTATATATATATATATATATATATATATATATATATATATATATATATGCACTAGAATCACAAAATAACACGTGACCTTATTAATAAGCAAACAACCACAAGGAAAAGGAAACACAAAGTCCGAGCGCTTTCGTGATATATTCACATTATCAAGGAGGAACAGAAAATAGACGGAGATTACAAAGTATTTGAGTTAAATAGACAAGCAAAAAAATTTGAGGTGCCAATTGTGAATTTTTTTTGCTTGTCTATTTAACTCAAATACTTTGTAATCTCCGTCTATTTTCTGTTCCTCCTTGATAATGTGAATATATCACGAAAGCGCTCGGACTTTGTGTTTCCTTTTCCTTGTGGTTGTTTGCTTATATATATATATATATATATATATATATATGGGATGATGATGATGTCTGTGGTTTTACACACGCCTAAACGGCTACGGTAATCTGAACCAAATTTAGTATACACATTAAGAAAGAACCAGGGAAGTGTTTAGTAACACAATCGACACTCCCAGTCCCTCCCCTCCCCTTGATTGTGTTTCGGAGAACTTTTACTGAGCAAGGCGTAGTTGGCATTCTAGTATATTTATATACAGGGTGTTCTAAAATACCTAGTAAACTTTTATATGTGTCAATGAATAGTAGGACGTTGTGAACAATGTGTCGAAGTTGAAGGAAGACACTTTGAACATCTAAAATAAACAATAATGTTGCTTTTCTTATTGTTGCTCTATTTGAAATACAATTGTTAAATATCCATAATTTTGGTTAAGATATTGAGTTCATATAAAAGTTTACTACGTAATTTTAGAACACCCTGTGTGTATATCGGTGGTGCCTCGGTGCCTCGGTGGTGTAGTGGTTAGCGTCGCTGACTACGAATCCATCGGCCCCGGTTTCGAGACCCAGCGGCAGCCGGCGCGCAGCAAAACTCAGCTGTTCATCCTTTCACACAATAAAAAAAAAAAAGTGATTGGTAGATAAATGGGTACCCTAGGTGGCCTCGTAGTTAAGACGCTGGGCTGCTGATGGGGCGTGGTTCGGATTCCACGTTAAACTGTAGGTCTAAGGTGGGTGAGTGAAAAGCTTGACCTTCGTCAGAATGAACAATTCGGGCGGAAGCTAACCAAAGGTGTGTGTATATATATATAAAGTGTACGTAATTAATATTTTGTAAATATTATTATTTATACTAAAGTCAGTGACTAAATGTAATTGAAGGGTTATTTTGTATATTTTATTAGTGTGCGTTTCCTTGTTAGTCCAGTGAAGCGAGAAGCTTTACTGTAGCTCTTCATTATACCCAGATGTCTTCCTGAGACTAAAAAAAATCGTTCTGGCGTTAAACCATAGCAAAATCTATAAAGTGGGCGATAAAGGGTTAATGGCATATACTATATATATATATATATATATATATATATATATATATATATATGTAAAGAACGACGCTTGAGTAGAAGAGCGTTCCGCACAAGATGAGGAGGGAGAACGAACAAAGAAAAATGAGTACCACCAGGAATCGAACCGGGATCATCCGAGTGCCGGTCAGATATGCTATCCACTACCAAGGACTCGATCAATCAGAAGTCGTAATTTCCTACATACGAGCAGAAACCAATGCCCTGAGGGGGCACCTTCGCATTGGTTTCTGCTCGTATGTAGGAGAATTACGACTTTTGATTGATCGAGGTCCATGGTGTAGTGGATAGCATATCTGACCGGCAATCGGATGATCCCGGGTTCGATTCCTGGGTGGTACCTCAGTTTTCATTTGTTCGTTCTCCCTCCTCATCTTGTGCGGAACGCTCTTCTACTCAAGCGTCGTTCTTTACATTAATTATACTGTGTGTTGTTTGCAGTTAAAATGTATATATGTACGGCATGCGTGGGTGCCCCCTCAGGGCATTTAATTCCGCTCGTATGTAGGAGAATTACGACTTCTGATTGATCGAGGACCTTGGTGTAGTGGATAGCATGTCCGACCGGCAGTTGGATGATCCCGGGTTCGATTCCCGGGAGGTACTTCGTTTTTCATTTGTTCGTTCTCCTCCTCATCTTGTGCGGAATGCTCTTCTACTCAAGCGTCGTTCTTTACATTAATTATACTGTGTGTTGTTTGCATTTAAAATATATATACAGATATATATATATATATATATATATATATATATACAGGTGGGCGGAAGTAGCTCCCTATTTTGGATTGGTAAAAAAATACGTATATTATTCATTTATTTCAGAAAAAATAATATGAAAAGGTAGGCATACATGGTAGGTTTTCTCTAAAATTCAATGTGGGCTCCAACTCTTTCACCAGCTTCTGGAGCCGCCCAGGAATGGCGTCCAGTGACTTTAGCAGGAACTCCAGCGGGATGGAGGACATGACTTCCGAATTCGGTCCTCCAGTTCTTCCAATGTCCTCGGTTTGGTGCGGTAGACTTCTTCCTTTACCCACCCACAAAGAAAGAAGTCGCACGGTGTCAAGTCGGGGCTCCTGGCTGGCCATTGATGTGGACCACGACGACCCATCCAACGCCAGGGAAGTGGGCATCCAGCCACTCACGGACAACAAGAGCGAAGTGCGGAGGGGCGCCATCTTGCATAAATATCAGATCGTCGATGTTCTCCCATGTGCTGACAACCGGCCAGACCTCGTTTCGCAACATAGCAAGGTACCGCTCAGCATTCATGGTGTTGCGCAGAAGGAACGGGCCCACAACCTGATCTGAGGTCATACCACACCACACCACACCGTTACACTGAACCGATTCTGCCGTTTTTCAGCGGTAACCGTGCGACTTCTTTCTTTGGGGGTGGGTAAGGAAGAAGTCTACCGCACCAAACCGAGGACACTGGAAGAACTGGAGGACCGAATTCGGGAAGTCATGTCCTCCATCCCGCCGGAGTCCTGCTAAAGTCACTGGACGCCATTCCTGGGCGGCTCCAGAAGCTGGTGGAAAGAGTTGGAGCCCACATTGAATTTTAGAGAAAACCTACCATGTATGCCTACCTTTTCATATTATTTTTCTGAAAAAATGAATAATATACGTATTTTTTACCAATCCAAAATAGGGAGCTACTTTCCGCCCACCCTGTATATATATATGTAATGAAAAATCTGTCTCTCATGAATTGTAGTTTTTTAACTCAATTCACGTATCGTATCAGTGAAGTTGATTGATATGTAATCGTGGAAGAATATAGTTCTTCTGTTCGTTTCGTCTGATGGAGGAGGATTGGCTTTTCTGAAACAGTCTTTATTAATAGGTTACAACGGCCACTTTTAAATTTTAAGATTTCGGAAATTTCTATCAAAATGGTTCTCTCTCTCTCTCTCTCTCTCTCTCTCTCTCTCTCTCTCTCTCTGATATATATATATATATATATATTACTTCTTTCCGAGTAAATGACTGCTTCCCGTTTTAATTAACGTTTACTGCTCAATCCCCCCCCCCGAAGTTGTGTCCGGTGATAAATGGACTTCCTTCGTATTCTGTTCTGCCGCTCTACAATTCTATCTTTCTGTCTGTCTGTCTGTCTGTGACTTGTATTTTCACCTGTTGAGCATCTTTTTTAGCTTTTTTGGAAGCTTTAAACTTGGTTCAAAGAAATTTCCACTCCGGGCCGCAATACAACGCGTAGGTTTGTCTGCGGGCCGCAAAAAAACATGTACTCTAGGTTTGTTTGCGGGCCGCAAAAAAACATATACTGTAGGTTTGTCTGCGGGCCGCCAAAAAAGAACATATACTGTAGGTTTGTCTGCGGGCCGCAAAAAAACATGTACTGTAGGTTTGTCTACGGTCCGCAAAAAGCATGTACTGTACGTTTGCCTGCGGGCCATGATTAACATTAAAGAGTAACTAGATATTAAATTATATTTATAGTAGATTTACTGATTTGCGAGGAAACAGCTGTCAAAATATCCTACTTCCTACGTTCGTTGATACAATGCGACTGTTTCCATATCCGTAACTTCCGCAGAGTAATGCCCAAAAATCTCTGTCCAATCGTAACGTTTCACATTTTAAAGAGTTTACGGAACAATTTAGTACAGACACGACACGAACTGTACCCAGGTAAAGTTTGTTAAATGTTTTGCGAATGCACAATAACCCGACCCAAGATAAAGAACAGTCTGACCTAAATGACCTTTGAGACACTTTAGTTCAGGGCTTCTCAAACTTTTTCACTTGCGACCCCTTTGGATCAGACAAATTTTTCGCGACCCTTCACTCAATGTCATAAAGCAATAGGTACTAACACTGCTATTATGAAAAAAATAATATTTTCAAATGTTTCTGCGACCCCAATAATATTTACGCGCCCCTAGTTTGAGAAGCGTGGCTTTAGTTCATATAACGTTATGTCTTTCCTTCAATGACTTCTATGTATCTGTTCTCTTCTTTCAGTTGTTTTACTTCACAATTTATGCGTTTTCCATATAGTCTAGAGCAGAAAAAAACCAGGTACTCTACTCTCTAGTTTCTACTCTCGTTCTACCTACTTCTACTTTACAGTTCCTATTTTTCATAACTTTTTTATCTACTTTTTTGTTTGTGCGTGACTTTCCTAATATCTCTCTCTCTCTCTCTCTCTCTCTCTCTCTCTCTCTCTCTCTCTCTCTCTCTCTCTCTCTCTCAAGAGTCTAATTCCCTTTCCGTCCTCATTTC
>JAJOZX010018604.1:0-48519 GCA_023014485.1 Bathynomus jamesi | reverse complement strand
TATATATATATATATATATATATATATATATATATATATATATATATACAGGGTGGGCCGTAAGTTTCCATACATAGGAAAAATAAACATTTTTTTATGGACAACCATTTTTATTTATATAATATGCTCTACATGGTTTCCATTGTTTTGAAAATACATTTCAATACGTGTTCCCCACTGTTGATGAACACGCTTAGCACAGTTTGACGTTATGCTTGTAATGGCGTTGGTGATACGTTTCCTTTAGATGATTTATGTCTCGTATCTTTTCCTGATACACCATGGCCTTCAAGTGCCCCAAAGATAGAAATCAAGGGGGGTGAGATCTGGGGATCTGGGAGGCCACGCCGACCAATCCAAGCATCCGGAAACTGCTGATCCAAATACCGACGCACGTGAAGACCATAATGAGGTGGAGCTCCATCTTGCTGGAAGTAAACTGGAAGTTACCTTCCTCGTTTAGCAGGGATGGGAAATCTCTTCTTGCAACATGTTAAGATACCTTTCGGCATTAAGATTTCACTGACAAAAATTGGTCCAATAATTCTGTCACCCCATATCCCGGCCCACACCATCACTTTACCGGCACCTTGCATCTTCGTCGGACTCAGCCAGTTAGGGTTAGCATTACTCCAATAACGTATGTTTTGCCGATTAACCTCTCTATTGACGTAAAAATTTGCTTCATCAGTAACAAGATCTTACGTCAAACGCATATTCTTAGGGTATCTGAAACATAAAAAAACGTTTAATTTTTCCTATGTATGGAAACTTACGGCCCACCCTGTACTGTTATATATATATATATATATATATATATATATATACACAAGCAGAGCCTTCGGCTTCCTGCCCTACGGGCGGGGCTTGTGCTTCACAAACTCACCTACGGCGAGGGCACGTTAGGGTTACCCCTTTGGGGAGAGGTCATTCTCCCTCTCCCCCCAAAACCCCCTCGCCCCCTTTATGCAACTTGGGGGGGGGCTAACCCTCACCCCCCTTGTTGCATAAAATGGTTGAAACTGTGGGTAATTTTTTTTTATTTAAACGAAATGGGAGGAATTGTAGGTTTTTTAAAATGTTTAAGTATATATATATATATATATATATATATATATATATATATATATATACAAACTCAGAATGGTCCCCTGAGAAACTTATATGTTAAACACAGACCGCATGGAACAAGGAACTCTTCTGGGAAATTACATCCACTATAGTTCGAATAAGTAATGATAAATGACAAATACTATAGTTTTTTCTTTTTTATGATGGAAAGCTCAACGTGGGCACCGGGTTACTCGCAAAGAGGCCCCAAAATATAGCTTCCCTCACCAGCTATCTGCTCTCCCAAAGCTGGATCCTATCTGCTTTGCAGATAGCTGGTGAGGGAAGCTATATTTTGGGGCCTCTTTGCGAGTAACCCGGTGCCCACGTTGAGCTTTCCATCATGAAAAAGAAAACTATAGTGTTTGTCATTTATCATTACTTATTCGAACTATAGTGGATGTAATTTCCCAGAAGAGTTCCTTGTTCCATGCACGGTCTGTGTTTAACATATATATATATGCTGCAATCCACAAGGAAAAGAAAAACGATTCCAAGGCATTTCGTGTATTCAAAGCTACACCTCGTCAGGGTGTAGCTTTGAATACACGAAAGGCCTTGGAATCGTTTTTCTTTTTCCTTGTGGGTTTGCAGCATTTATTCATTTCACGTGTTTTATTGTGAAATTCATCCCACATATATATATATATATATATATATATATATATATATATATGTACCAATGGTAATAATTTTGTAAAATAATGGTAGTGATAGGGTCATTGAGTAAGTAGGCATGTAGGTAGGTAAATTAAAATATTTGTTGGTTATTTAAAAATTGTTTGAGCAAAGCGTGATGGCCGTGTTTTTTTTTTTTTTAAACTCATTTTTCTGGATACTTTTCTGAGGTGAACGTGTACGAAGCGTTTATAGTGAATGTTTTGTGTCTTGCAGCTTTTTGAATCTCGCTCGTAAGGATGTAAGCATGTTAGTATGTTAAATTTAAAAAAAAAAGGTTAATATGAGTTTTATCGTACTCAGAATATCAAAAGTAAATATAATTATAAAATATTAAAGCATAATTTTCTCATCATTTTCATATAAGTCACTATGCTCGCAGATGCGTCCTTACCAAATTATGTAGATTTGAATATTATGACATTTTTGCGACAGTTTTTTCCCACCCTCCCAATATTTGCCTGGTGACGTCATGAAAATATGATATATGAGCTAGGCTTGGGCTATTTTTTCGCTACTCTGCGACTTAATTCGTTGAATGTTTTCTGTTCTGGCTATTTTTGTTTTTGTAATTGGATTCAGTTTGGTCGTGTTTGTGATAGAATTATGACGTGCTGTTCGTGTGGTTTCTGACTTTGAGAACTTGATTCGTCATGTGCCCTAGATGAAGAGAAAGCATTGGATGTTTTTATCAATTACGGCGTTATTCTCTCATCCTTAACTTGCCCGAAATGGGTAAATGTACAGTATTACACCCGTCTCCCTTTCGAGGTGAAATTTATGTTTTTCCTATGGTTTTTGATGTGTTTTGAACGAATCTGACCTTCAAAACCGTCGGAAATGACTCGTTTTTGAGATACCCCCCCCCCAGCCGGCAATGTGGGGGAAATCACAACCTAACCTAACCTATCCTGACCTAACCTAACCTAACCTATCCTAACTTAACTAAACCTAACCTAAAAGAAAAACAGGAATTACCTTTAACATCTAAGACAGAATAATCACAGTACCGTCTTTTCTTCGTTTTAAGCACAACGTAACTTTTCCTACAATGCCACAGTTTCTGGTCTTGACGATATGTGCACTCCATTTTACAATGTGGACACTTCACTGCTATCGGTAGAACACTGTGAGCACGCAGAAACTCAACACTTTTCTAAATTTTCATAGAAAGCGACAATACAGCGGTAATAATCGAATGAACACATGTCACACGAAGCCATTCCGGTAGCAAACTAATTCAAATTCGAAATGGATGGAGCGCTCTGATTGGACAGACATGTGACGGCAACACAAACGAACACACAAACGAAGGTACGAACACACAAACGACCGTACAAACACACAAACGACCGTACAAACACACAAACGACCGTACAAACACACACTACATACACACCAAAAAAATGTTTATATCTCGAAAATGAAGCATTTGCGACGGAAACGCTATAGAAGGAAAGTGTCTTAGAATTAAAATATCTACTTAATGAACATATAATAATTGCTGGACGTTAGACGGGTGTAATAGTAGAATAATACCCCGAAATGTGACAGTGTGTGTGCCTAATACGAAAAGATCAGAAGATATTTAGGTGAAATAACCAATATTAACCGGTTAGGCCAACTGAATGCCCTTGATGATTGGTTAGGTTAAGCAATGATGTTTTCGTTAGTTTTAGGCGTTTTAGGTTACTATTTCCACTTATGTTAGTTTTAGGGTTAGGTTAGGTAAGGTTAGGTTAATACCAAAATACATTTTTCTAGTAATATTTGATGTGTTTTGCTTAGATTTTGACCTCCATTTCCCTTGAAAATTAGCCAAACTTCAAAGTACTATAACTTTGTTGGATCTCATTTCCGAGGGAAATGGAGGTCAGATTTGAACAAATCACATCAAATACTACTGGAAAAATGTATTTTGGTGTGTAAAATGACTGAGTTACTCTTTATACATAATTACCAAAACAAATTGCTACTTACAATTGTAACTGTTGAATTTAAGGTAATTTTAGTAAGCTTTTAGTAATAGTTACGAATTTGTGTTAATATTAGTACACGCTAATTATGAAAGTAAATATTTATTAGTTAGAGTCGGCTCCTGATTGGTTTAATTTACTTGTCGAGGCCTAATAATACAGGTAAGAGAATTTATGATGTATCCATGATTGTAATAACCGAAGTTTATTGTAATTTAATAATTGTTTTTGAAACGTATTGTTTTTGTTTGTGTAAATTGTGGTTTAATTTTGAGTACGTCTTAAATTGTTGGGTAAATCTCTAGGAGCGCTCCATTTTTCAATATTAAACATACACTCATAAAACATATACCATTTGAAAGCTCACATTTTTCTGAGTCTAAAAATGTAGTAATCCAAAAGTATCAATAGCAAATAAAAAGTAACTAGGTTTAAATATAAAACCTTATACCGATCAATTTGTGATGCGTGATCTTTACGGGGGCTCTGCCCCCGTACCCCCGAGACCTAAATTATACAAATGATAATGTAATAACATATTCATGTTAGGTTAGGTTAGCGTAACAATTACCAAAAATACCATCTTACAACACAGACTGAAGATTTATAACTTAGCCAACCTTTATAATATAGTTAATGACGTCACGCGTCAAACAATTAATTAAATGTAGTTACTTTTTATTTGCTATTGATACTTTTGGATTACTACATTTTTAGACTCGGAAAAATGTGAGCTTTCAAATGGTATATGTTTTATGAGTGTATGTTTAATATTGAAAAATGGAGCGCTCCGAGAGATTATCCAATTGTTGTTCACGGTAATTCCAAGCTTCATTAAGATCTAGGGACCGACATCTTTTAAAGGGTTCGGACGATGGTCAGACGTACGGGTATTTGTCCTTTCCTCTCCGAAGGGCGAAGGCTGAGTAGTAAACTTATCTAGTTAGGGAGAGATTAGTCCATATATATTAAGAATGTGTTATTTCTAAATTGTACTTTCTTATTTTGGTATTATTGCAGTTTCGGCCCCAATCGGTTCTCGGCAATTTTGATGTGTTTAGCTGTATCTCTTCATTTTGGACAACTTTTTCTAATATCACTTCCGTCGCAATGGATAATAACGGAGATAAAAAATATAATAATTTTTGGTCCGCCATATTGTCTCAGTCTAGCCATGGCTACAGTGTGTGAAGGTTGTGCTCTTACTACATTTGAAGTGATTCATAAATTTTTTTTAAATAACTGACTCGCTCGGTTTCTTTCGTTCTCACGGTGTTCTGCCTCAACCCTTCACTTCTCATTAAGATTAGGTTAGATTGAGTTGGGTTGGGTTATGAAACTTATGTTTTTCCTATGTTTTTTTATTTTGATGTTGGGGGGGAGTCGGAGGGTATCTCAAAAACGAGTGATTTGCAACGGAAACGGATGCTAAATTCGAATGAATCGCATCAAAAAAACAGGAAAAACATAAGTTTCATGTTCAAAGGAATTGGGGCCGAAACTGCAAATTTACCCTTATTTTTTTTATGCGCATTATTTGTATATGTTACGCCGTTACGGCCTTTTGGCGAAATCGGCTCTTTTGCCAAAAAAAAAAGGCCGATTTAGGTTAATTGAATGTCCCGTTACGTCAACTGTCCGCCCTTGACGATTGGTTGTCTTTATATTTTCGTTGTTTAACGAAAATATCACGACTTAACTCTTTTGCAAAAAGGTCGTAACATAGTGTATTTAATGTCGCTAATTGTTGTTGATTAGCCGATCAGCCCACCCTGATCGAGCAAGCCGGCGGCACGCAGGTAACCGATCGCTCTCTCCGGAGTGGACCAGAGGTTCAGCGCACTAGTGATATTGTGTTGTCTTCTATGTTTTGCTAGAGCGGTACAGTCTGTCATAATGTGTTCAATTGTTTGTGGTGTGTCCTGGCACAGGTGGCAGGCGTCGTCTATGGAGTTGTCTAGTCTGTGTTTATATGTCCGAAAGTTGGGGTGATGTCCACATCGGAATCGTGCTAAGTTAACTCGATCCGATCTGCTCAGGCTGATCTCTGACCTGTTAATGGGTGGTGACTTCGCACCTAGGACCGCATTCGGACCGAGTCGTGTCAGTGTTTTGTGGGTTAGGTGTGTATGTACGTGTTTTCTGTACTGTGTGATGTCTGTGGGGGCGTGGTATGGGATGGAGTATTTGGTTATACCCGGTTAGGTCAACTGTACGCCCTTGACAATTGGTTAGGTTAAGTCGTGATATTTTCGTTAAAATTAAAAATATCACGACTTTAACCTAACCAATCGTCAAGGTCGTACAGTTGACCTAATTGGGTATTCAGTTAACCTAACTAGTTGGTTAATTTTTATATTCACGTCTCCTTCTAAAGTTGTAGAGCGGGATACTTTTTCTACCCGTACGAAGGGCGGGTTCTCTGCTACAATATTTTAAATTTAAATGTACTACACAGTTTAACATACTTTGAACTTGAGTCAACCCCCACCCAATACTTCCCATAATACCCTTTTGAGTCAATTTTGTGCACCAGCGGCTACCCTCAATCAGTAACATGGAAATGGTAAATAAAGTCCTGCAACTTTGTTGAATCTGCAATGATGCAGCAGATGAGACAAAGGCGATGAGGTGCGATCTTTGTCAGCTACTTTTTATTTTAGATGCCTAGAATGGGAAGATGAAAAAATCTCCCTTATAACGAACGCGAAGCAACTTAATGGATAAAATTTCTCTGCGAAAACTGCATGACCGAAATAAACTCTCTTACAGTATTTAAAGCAGAAAGAGACTACGAGAAGAAAACGAAAGAGGAAAGTGGGAATAAAGAACAGAGGAAAACAGAAGAAACGAAGAAAGGCGAAGTACAAAAAAATCAAATACCTCGCACAACGAGGCCGAAACCACGCAGGCGAAAGAGAGTATAAGGACAACAGATAAGTATAAGGGCAACGAAGGACATTAATACAAATAGTATAAATAGGAAAAGACAAGAGGGCAATCAAGAAAACGGAGTGAAACTGTCCCCAAATAAGGAGCAAAAAACAAAGGCCACGAGTAAATATGGGGAAGGAATTATATGCAGATGTAGTGAATACTCTTATTTTAGTTTCAAGATAAATGTTAATTTTACCGTCTTGAATTTCGGAATAGCTATAAATTCATTTTAAATTAGTTACCCATCATAATTCAATTGTAAACCACATTAATACTAATTTTATGTATACTATATTATTTTATTGTATGTAAACATAATTAATTATATATCACAATTGTCAGTTAATTATTTATATTCAAATAATTATTTTAATCTAATACCATGTCCATTTTGCAAATAAATAATAGAAATCCAAGGGTTATATTTTCCATCCTTGGTACTGTCGCAGTTTCGCCTAACGGACTCAATACGGCTAGTGAGATAATCACTGGTTGGCACTTAACCAGCGGCAGTGCTTATGGCTACATCATCCAGGTTAACCTATACCGGATAGATGCGCTACGGTCCCAAGCCGTAGCTTGCCTAGGCCCAACGACGACGACGACGAAAACCAACAATTGGTGACCCCGGAGTTGGATTCCCCCCTTTTTACCCGAACGACTAGGACTAGACTGTAACGTCGTTCGTGCCCATCACCCCCTTCACCCGAGCGACTAGGACCAGACTGTAACGTCGCTCGTGCCCTCTGTCCCTCACCCCTGCCCGTACGCTCTGTGCCTGCGCTCGTCTCAACCTCCACTCCTTCGTTGGTAACTTGTCGTCTTGCTTGTACGTCAGCAAGCATAGGAGAAGATGCCTGACGACGCTGGTGCCATCTCCCACTTGAGCGTAAAGCTCCCCGTCTTCTGGCCGGGTGATCCATTTATTTGGTTCCACCAA
Source organism: Bathynomus jamesi (assembly GCA_023014485.1). Lineage (NCBI taxonomy): Eukaryota > Metazoa > Arthropoda > Malacostraca > Isopoda > Cirolanidae > Bathynomus > Bathynomus jamesi. The sequence goes on along the minus strand of JAJOZX010018604.1, from coordinate 40,878 downwards.
GTGGAATCACAATTCAACTTGGGAAGGATCACCTAGCAGGACAAAATACGATCATGTTTTGTCCTCTCTACCAGCGAGCATCATCTCTGAAGTCCGTGACGTCATCGTGTCTACTTCCACGAGTGAGGACCCATACAACGATCTGAAGTCTGCCATCCTGTGCCGCACCACTGTCTCCGAGCGTGAGAAACTACATCAGTTAATCTCAAAAGAAGAACTTGGAGACCGTAAGCCCACTCAAATGCTGAGGGCTATGCAGTGCGCTCTAGGCGAACGCGCACAAACCTTCGATAAGGACATCTTTAGACAGTTGTTCTTGCAGAAACTTCCTCCATCAGCTCAGCGTGTCTTGGCCACTATGGATCCTGCTACTCCAGTTGATAAACTAGCAGAAACTGCCGACAAAGTAGTGGAGATTGACACAGCTCCGGTCAACAACGTGAACACACAATCGGAACTGGAGTTGAAAGTGGAAGAGTTAAGTCAACAACTCAACCACGTTTGTTCTCTGCTACAAAATCAACGGCAAAGAAGCCATTCTCGGTCAAGATTTACGAAGAGGCATCGTTCGAGTTCCGGGAAGATCTGCTTCTACCACTCTAAATTTGGAAAGAAGGCTAGGAAGTGCATCTCCCCTTGCAATTTTTCGTCGGAAAACCCCAGCAGCGAGTCCTAATGGCGTCTAGTACTCGCACTGCCAACCTGTTATTCATAAAGGACAGGAACTCTGGTGTCAATTTCTTGGTCGATACCGGAGCGTCAGTCAGTGTATTCCCTCAAAAATCTGGTCATACGCACTCGGAATCTCCGCCTCTATACGCTGCTAACGGTTCACGCATACCCACGTACGGTACTCAGTCGCGTGAACTAAACTTGGGCCTTCACCGATCCTTCAAGTGGATTTTCATCTGTGCTCAAGTGCAGCATCCCATAATCGGCGCTGACTTCCTCCAGCATTTCAAACTCCTGGTGGATCTTGACAAGCGACGCTTATGCGACCAGGCCACACTGCTTTCTGTTCTTGCCAAACAGGTTGCCCTTCCGGACGCCTCGAACTCTGCACTTTCCCTCGTTCCCCCTAATTCCATGTACCAGTGCCTTTTCCAGCGATATCCAGGAATTCTTCAACCGATGCAGATGGGTGATACCATTAAGCACACCATTACCCATCACATTACAACAAAAGGTCCCCCTGTGTTTGCAAAACCCAGACGTCTTGCCCCGGACAAACTGAAAGCTGCCAAATCGGAATTCCAGCTTATGATAGATCTTGGGATAATAAGACCTTCCAAAAGCAGTTGGTCCTCTCCCCTACACCTGGTCCAGAAGAAGTCAGGAGACTGGAGACCATGTGGGGATTACCGGTTTTTGAATTCGACAACCATCCCGGACCGATATCCGGTACCAAATGTCCAAGACTTTACTTCTCTTCTCCACGGCAAATCTATCTTCAGTAAAATAGACTCGTTAAGGCTTTCCACCACATTCCCGTAGAGCCTTCGGATATTCCCAAGACTGCAGTTTGTACACCATTTGGGTTATTCGAATTTGTGAAGATGCCGTTCGGGCTACGGAATGCTGCGCAAACCTTTCAGAGGTTTATAGATGAGGTCACCAGAGGCTTAGACTTTGTTTATGCCTACATCGATGATTTGCTTGTGGCCAGCTCAACGGAAGAGGAACATAAGGAACATCTTTCACTCCTCTTTCAACGCTTAGAACAATACGGTGTTACTATTAATGCATCTAAGTGTGTGTTTGCACAGCCAACCTTGGAATTTCTTGGTCACACGATTTCGCAGCACGGAATTACCCCCCTTCAGGACAAGTGTGAAGTGATAAAAAATTACCCTATGCCAAATAATCAGCGTGAGTTACGTCGGTTTCTAGGTTTGGTAAATTATTACCACAAGTTCATTAAAAACTGTGCCAGTGTTCTTGCTCCTCTACACGCTATGATCACACACAAACGCAAGGTAACGAAATTGGTATGGTGTAGCGATAGTTTACAGGCGTTCGACAATGCCAAAAATGCTATCAATAGTGCATTGTCTCTGTCATTTCCTATCAGTGATGCCCCCCTAACTCTGACGGTCGATGCATCAGATGTTGCGATCGGTGGGTGTTGGAACAAACCATTAACGGTCAACAAGCACCCATCGCGTTTTACTCGAAAAAGCTGCAGCCAGCCCAAACGCGTTATAGTGCTTTCGGACGTGAACTTCTTGCTATTTACTTAAACGTGAAGCATTTTCAACATTTCCTTGAAGGCCGAGAGTTTTGTGTTTTTACCGACCACAAACCTTTGGTCACTGTCTTCAATAAAAACAGCTGTAACCACTCTCCCAGAGTCATCAGGCAACTCGATTATATCTCGCAATTTACCACAGATATCCGCCACATCAAAGGTGTCTTGAACACTCCAGCGGATGCACTTTCAAGAATAGAGATTACTTCTGTTACCCTCAGCTCTACACTGTGGAATGCTATTGCACAGGATCAAGATAAGGATACGGAACTACAAGACCTGCTCAGAGAAGACTCCACTCACTCACTTTCCCTCAAGAAAATGAGTATGCCAGGATTGTCTGTGCCCCTCTATTGCGACGTATCAACAGCTGCTATTCGCCCTTATGTCCCTCCATGTCACAGACAAGCAGTCTTCACGGATCTTCATAAGCCCTCCCATCCTGGTATCCGTGCTTCGCAACACCTGGTTACCTCTCGCTTTGTTTGGCCCTCGATGCGGAAGGATGTCAAACATTGGACCAAAACGTGCCTTGCCTGCCAGCGTGCCAAAGTCCAAAGGCACACCAGGTCCCCCTTTGACGCATTTCCGCCCCCATCCCAGCGATTTGAGGTAATTCATGTAGACATTGTTGGCCCTCTTCCAGTGATTCAAGGCCAACGTTATCTGCTCACCTGTCTCGACCGCTTTTCCAGATGGCCTGAAGCCATCCCACTTCCTGATATCCAAGCGGACACTGTTGCAAGAGCCTTTCTTCATGGATGGGTATCAAGATTTGGATTGCCGACAAAAGTCATCACTGACCAAGGTCGCCAATTTGAGTCTTCGCTTTGGAAGAAGTTTACCAGCTTGTTGGGTACAGTACATGCGCATACCTGTGCGTATCATCCGCAAGCTAACGGCCTCGTCGAACGCTTCCATCGCCAGCTGAAGTCATCCCTTATGTGTCACGAAGACTCCCATTGGATGGATAAGCTTCCACTCGTGTTGCTTGGTATTCGCTCTGCATTTAAGAGTGATCTGAAGACTACAGCGGCTGAACTAGTCTATGGAACAACACTGCGGCTACCAGGTGGCTACTTCACTGCAGGGGATAAGTCATGTGATCCTACGGAATTCGCTCAAACACTTTCCTCTCACATGCAGTCCCTTCAGCCTGTTCCCCCTCGATTGACTAGCCAACAGAACATCTTTGTTTCCCCAGCCCTCCAGTCTTGCACCCACGTTTTCGTTCGTGTACCTGTCCCAAAACGGCCTCTCCAATGTCCATATGACGGGCCCTATGAAGTTCTCCGACGTACGCGCAAATCATTTCTCATCCAGCGCGGTTCCAAGGTCGACAAGGTTTCTATCGATCGTCTTAAGCCTGCGTTTTTGGAATCAACCTTAAGCGAGGTACATGTAGCTACCAAAAAGGTCCAGGGAAATCTGTGTCGTTCGGAACTCTTTGAACTTCCTCTCTGGTGGGGGAGTGTGTAGTGAATACTCTTATTTTAGTTTCAAGATAAATGTTAATTTTACCGTCTTGAATTTCGGAATAGCTATAAATTCATTTTAAATTAGTTACCCATCATAATTCAATTGTAACCACATTAATACTAATTTTATGTATACTATATTATTTTATTGTATGTAAACATAATTAATTATATATCACAATTGTCAGTTAATTATTTATATTCAAATAATTATTTTAATCTAATACCATGTCCATTTTGCAAATAAATAATAGAAATCCAAGGGTTATATTTTCCACCTTGGTACTGTCGCAGTTTCGCCTAACGGACTCAATACGGCTAGTGAGATAATCACTGGTTGGCACTTAACCAGCGGCAGTGCTTATGGCTACATCATCCAGGTTAACCTATACCGGATAGATGCGCTACGGTCCCAAGCCGTAGCTTGCCTAGGCCCAACGACGACGACGACGAAAACCAACACAGATATTATATAAAAGATAATTGCAGATTTAAAAGAGGACAATGTATGAAATGAAATGAAATGAAAAGGTTTATTGGCAAACTATAGTCCATATAGACCATAGTCCATATGAACATCCCCCAAATATGCAATTTTTTCTATAATAATGGTCATTGTAAATTTGGAGACAGATGCAAATTCTACCACCCGGACATCTGCAGGACTTAAGCAAAATATGGAACCTGCAAATACAGGAAAAAATGCTACTATCAACATCTCCCGACGGACCCAAAGGACAAAGTTTAAATGACAATAGGAATAACAATAGGAACACAATAAGCGAATAAACAATTTTTTTCAACATCACAGACACAATACGGCTGCTAAATGTCATCAACGCATGCAGTTGACACAGTTGGAAAGCCCCGAGCCAAACCGCTTCCGGGCAAGAAGCTACCAGAACAGGTAGGCGGAAACGGATCTCTCTTAGAGGATCATAGGGCAACGAAACAAGCGATACCGAAGGAAAACTAACTTAGAATGCACAAGGGGCAACGAAAGCCAAAGAACATAAATATTGTCCTGGCTAATATTCAAGGAATATAAGACCAAACCAATCACTCAACAAAGTTTCCTACCTGAAACGAAACATTGACGAAACAAGGGCGGACATCACATGCCTCATAGAAACTCATCTTAAGGATTGCCAAAGAAATTGTGAAAACTGCGAACATTGTAGTGATAAGAAAGAGATAAATATAGAGGGCTTCAACTTAAAAGAGCGGATAGAACAACGAGACGTAAAGGTGGCTGTGCGATATATGTACATGAAGGTCATATGACAGAAACAATAATAAGTAAATCAAACAGCTTTGTGGAACTCCTAGCAGTGAAAATAGAAAAACTAAACGTGATACTAATAGTCATCTATAGACCTCCAAACATCCCAACCGAAAACTTCTCGGAGGCCATTGATGACATCAGAAACCTAATAAAGGCCATAAACCCTCCATCCCCCAATATAATGATCTGCAGAGACTTTGACTTCCCATTTATAAAATTAAAAAAGGTGGATATATATATATATATATATATTAGTGGTGGACCGGATGTCAGTTTTTCAACATCTGCGGATGCGGATTTTTAATTTCAATATCCGCGGATGCGGATATTTAGTTAATCTATCAATATAATATAGAATTATGAATATATGACATAATTTTTCAAATTTCGTGATATTACTATTATGGCAGGCAATGCATAAGAATTAAAATTAATATTAATGTTTTCATTATGATAAAAATTATAACTTTCTCAAGAGTTTCAGCCACAGAAAATTCAATGAAAAGTTTCATTCAATTTTCTGTTACCAGGTATTTATATTTTGAGGTTTATATATTTGTTTGTTCATTAATAATTAATACTTTACATGAAATGTGTATGACTGGGCCTTACAAGCTACTTTATAAGCTAATTTAATTGTAAATTGCATAATTTATTGGAGGTAATATCCGCATAACATCCGCAGTCAGAAGTGCAGATGCGGATGTTAAAAATGATGCGGATATCCGGTCCACCACTCTATATATATATATATATTATATATATATATATACCAGGACAAGGGGGGTAGGGTACAAGAGAATACCAGTAGCAAGCAAAAATGTTGATGGCTCTCACAAATGAGTTTATGCTGACACAGGATATAACAGAAAATACCCGAAAAATAACTGCCTTGATCTGGTATTCAGAATAACACGAACTTGATTGCTGATATAAAATAACCCCAACCATTATCTCAGGCCAAAACTTAATCGAGATATCAACAAATATGACGAAACATTAAAAGACAATACACATATTGAGGAAAGAAGCAAATTTGGGGCCTTTAACTTAAACTCCAAGACTGTAAATTGGGAAGCAATCAGATCGCACATGGCCCAAATAGAGTGGAGAACAGTTTTAGAGAATAAAACAACTGAAGAAATGCTAACAACTTGGAAGAAAAAACGCTGAGAATTTTAGAAAAATATGCTCCGAAATCACAGCCAAAAGGAAAGAGGGAGGAGCTGGCTAGAGAGGCAAAAGAGAAGAATATTCCGCAAAAGAAAGAGAGCGGAGGCGAAGTTAGCCAACTGCGGAGATAATGCCAGGAAAGTAATACAAGAAAAACTGGAGGGTATCGAGAGGGAAATACAATCCCTGATTAAAGACCATACAGAGAGGGAAGAGGAAAAGGCGGTAGAAGCAATGAAGGAAAATCCAAAATACTTCTATAGCTATGCGAATAGGAAACAAAAACGCGCGTCGCTATTGGGCCCTTAAGGAAGAGAAATAATGAACCTAACCGACGATCCAAAAGAAATATCTGAAACATTGAGCGCTCAGTATGAATCAGTTTTTAGTACCCCAAAAAGTGACAAAGCGATACCTGACATAGATGCATTCATTGAAGAGAAATTGCAAAGAGAGTGTATAACAGACTTTGATTTTACTCCAGAAGATGTAGCGAGAGCTATAGGACAAATGAAACCACATTCACTGCAGGTCCGGACAATTGGAACGTATTATTGATTAAAAAATGTAAAAAAAATTTATGCTGGATATGGAGAAGATCCCTAGACACGGGAAATACAGAGCATCTTGAAAAGAGCAAACATTGTCCCTATATATAAAGGAGGGGATAGATCTCACGCAAAGAGCTATAGACCAGCGTCATTGACGTCCCACTTCACCAAAGTATTTGAAAAAATAGTTAGAGAGAAAATTTGTTTTCTTGGAGACACTGGAAAGATTCAACGAAAATCAGCACGGATTCCGATCAGGTAGAGCATGCCTATCACAACTAATAGAACACTACAACAATATCCTAGATGCATTGGAAGGCAATGACAACTACGATGTCATATATACGGATTTTACTAAAGTTTTCGACAAATGTGATCACGGTATAATAGCACATAAAATGAAATATATGGGAATAACAGGCAAAGTGGGAAAATGGATCTACTGTACAACTTCCTCAGAGAACATCTATCTACAGGTCGTCAAAATTCAAGGTATATCATCAGAATCGGAAGTACGCAGCTCAGTACCACAAGGTACAGTACTGGCCACAGGGCCGGATTAAGACCTTTAGAGGCCCTAAGCACTTAAGAGATTTTGGTGCCCCATATATATGTAATTCAAAATATAAACAAAAATAAACCATAAAATAAAATTTTATTTTTTGAAATGAAACAAAACTTACAGTAAGATGGAAAATAATGTTTATTTTTGTATACTTCCACTTCATTTATATTTGAAAAGTTTTCTCCTACTTTTTTAATTGCAAAGTCTTTGATCAGATCCTCAAAACTAATCTTACGTAACACATCTGCTTCTATACTTAGTAGAGATAAGGCATCCAGCCTGCCTTGTTGCATAGTTGTTCTGTTGGTATTTTTAATATACTTCAACTGAGAAAATGAACGCTCAGCTGAGCAATTTGTGACCATTAATGTTAAAAATATACGAAAGGCAATTTCTACATTTGGGAAGGCACACTCAATATTGTCTTCTACAATTATTTTATAAAGTTCAGCATGACTGAATCTTGTTTTTACATTTTTTTTTGCACTGAACTTATGGCACACATATGAGTGAAACTGCTGAAGCTCAGCAGAGAAATTAGTGTTCAAGTCCTCTGGGTAAGCATCAATCATCTTTTTACAACCCTGAGAATACCTTTCAATTTCAGTAGATAATGAAGTGGTGACATTATGTGGCACATCACTTAGAAAAGAAAATCTCTCTGCTATTTCTTTGTATATCTCTCCTCTTCTTCTCATCTCAGTTTCAAGTTTGTCAACAATTGTGTAAAAGGTGGTGATAAGAAATCCGACAATGGAAAATTTCTGTGGTACCCCCCTTCCCTTGATGCCCTAAGCACGGGCTTATTTTGCTTAATGGTTAATCCGGCCCTGACTGGCCACACTCCTGTTCATTATCATGCTAACAGACATACAGTTGAGTGAACAGCAACAGTATAGTAACATCCTTTGCAGACGATACAAAGATCAGCAGAAAAATCAACGATGTAAATGAAGTGGAGGCCTTCCAGACGGACACGAACAAAATATACAAATGGTCAGAAGACGACAACTTGTCATTTAACACCGAGAAATTTCAGCTCTTGAGATATGGTAGAAAAGAGGAATTTAAACAGACTGCATATTATGCTCCAGATAAACAGGAAATTCAGAGAAGCACGAAAGCGATTGATCTGGGGGTAATAATGACAGATGATGCCAAATTCGAAACACAAAATCAGATAGCGATAAATAAAGCAAAAAGAGTCGCGGGACAGGTACTGAAAACGTTCAAACTTGAATACTGCTCAGTTTTGACGTCCCCATATAAAAAGGAAGAAATTAATTAACTAGAAGAAACACAAAGGCATTTCACAGCCAAGATTGATGGCTGCAAAGAACTCAACTACTGGGAAAGACTACATAAGCTAAATCTGTACTCCCTGGAAAGAAGAAGAGAGGTACACCATAATCTACATATGGAAAATGATCGAAAAACTGGTACCAAACCTAAAACTAAACTCAATTACCATTTAAACAACACTGGAAAATAGGAAAGGCAGAATGTGTAGTGTTCCCAAATTAAAGGCCCGACAAGGGACCTCCTCAACACTGAAGGAAAATAGCTTGGTTGTCAGGGGGCCAAGACTTTTTAACCAGCTTCCAAAGGACCTCAAAAATGTTACAGAGGTCAAAGTTGAAGTCTTCAAGAGAAGACTGGATGCCTGGCTCAGGATGGTACCAAATGAGCCGGGTGTACCTGGCTATGTACGGTGGAGAACGCAAGAAAGCAACTCGCTCCTCCATCAAGCCAGCCCTAGAGGCGGGGCCACCAGCTTGACCTCCGTGTGAAGAGAGACCAACGCAAGAAACAGCAAGAAGGTTAACAAGGTATGCAGTATAATTATATAATTATTTATACAATATACTGAGTGATCCAGATAAATGGGACCCATAAAAAAAAGCCAAATATTCTTAATATTTAATTCCTTTCATAAAAACTATATATCATTCGAAAGAGTAGAGTTACAAGTTTATTATGAAATATTTATTTTTTAAAAAATGACTCCTTTCAAATGTGCTCCATTAGTTGCCAAGCATTCCAGTGTTCTCGCTTGTAAGTTCTGCATCACTTTTGCAAGAGTGTGCGGTGGTATGGCCTGTATCTCATTTGTGATGGCGGCCTTCAATTCTTGCAAGGTCGTTGGGTTATTTCTGTAGACCCTACTCTTTAAATATCCCCAGAGATAATAATCTAAGGGAGAAAAATCCGGAGACCTTGCGGGCCATTCAACGTCTCCAAATCTTGAGATTAACTCGCCTGGAAACGTTTGACGCAAAACTGCCATGCAGTTCCTCGTGGTATGGCAGGTAGCTCCGTCTCGTTGGAACCAGTGGTTTTCTAGACAAAGATCTCTTAATTTAGGAATAAGGAAATCGGTCAACATTTTTTCGTAGCGATCATCATTTACAGTGACCGTGTTTCCGGTGGAATCCTCGAAAAAGTACGACCCTATGATCTGAGATGCAGTAAGACCACACCAAACAGTTACACGCTGACTATGCAACGGGACTTCGGTAATATTCAATGGATTTTCTGTTGCCCAGAAACGACAATTTTGTTTGTTTACAGTTCCATTCAAGTGAAAATGGGCTTCGTCTGACATAATCAAAGTTGCTAGAAAATTGGTGGTGTCATTTACCTTCTGTTGGATCCATTGACAGAATTGTCGTCTTCGTGCGAAATCTCCATCGTTTAGTTGTTGCACTGTTTGAATTTTATATGGAAAGAGCATTAAATTTTGCTTGAATATACGGTGTGTTGTTGTTCCATATCCAACTCCTAACAGCTGAGAAGCACGTCTGATGCTTATGTTAGGATTATCCTGTACAATTTCATGAGTTCTGTTAATGATCTCGTCTATCCTTGCTGTGCGCACTCTTCCAGTTGGTTTTCTTTTTCCAATGCTGCCAGTTAGGGAAAAATTTCTGACACACCGACGGATTACTTTCTTAGAAGGTGATTTTGACATCTGAAAATTTGTCTTGAAAGATCTTTGAGCTGAAACTACACTTCTTCCATGCTCATAATATTGCTCAGTTATGAAACGCAGCTGTTCCACAGTCCATGCAGTCATCTTGAAGGGTTAGTTTTAACTAACACTTTTATTTTGTTTTGTATCTTATCTTGTCTTGTATTGTCAAAACCCATACAATCCTGTACAAACTTGTAACTATCCTCTTTCGAATGATGTGTATGATTTTATAAAAGGACTTATACTTTAAGAGTTACAGGAGTTTCTTTTGGGTCCCATTTCTCTGGATCACCCTTTATAATTATATACTGGTATAATTTTCAGTCTTTTTACAATCTTTACATCCTAAACAAAATCGCCGTTTAGGAAAATGGATGTAATCTGTTCCTTTAAGTTATTGCATAAAAAAAAAAAAACTCAGAATCGTATCAGGTGCTAAAATGAAGCGAGACTACTTAAGCCCAAGGAACTAACGAGGGATGATAACTATTACTTGTATATTTAATTTTCTTTTCAACAAATAAAAATATTTGAATATGAATTGTGTTAAAATGAAAGTAATTATTATTGTTCCACACTCTTCTTCTTAACCACAGATACACACCAAATTTAATAATTTATTAATATAGAAATTTTAAACCAAATGCTCAAATAGGTTATTCAAAATTAATTATATATATATATATATATATATATATTATATATATATATATATATATATACATTTAAACTGCAAACACGCAGTATAATTAACGTAAAGAACGACGCTTGTATAGGAGAATATAGCGCGCAAGATGAGAGCGAGAGAACGAAACAAATGAAAAAATGAGGTAACCACCCGGGAATCGAACCCGGGATCTTCCGATTGCCGGTCAGATATGATAACCATTACACCACGGGCCTCACTCAATCAAATGCCGTAATTCCTCTACATACGCGCAGAAACCAATGCCCCAAGGGGGCACCTCCCGCATGCCGTACATTATATACATTTAAACTGCAAACACGCAGTATAATTAACGTAAAGAACGACGCTTGTATAGGAGAATATTTCGCGCAAGATGAGAGCGAGAGAACGAAACAAATGAAAAAATGAGGTAACCTCATTTTTTCATTTGTTTCGTTCTCGCTCTCATCTTGCGCGGAATATTCTCCTATACAAGCGTCGTTCTTTACGTATATGTATATATATATATATATATATGAATAGAAACGACATAATATTAAGGAACGTTTCTGCACACGCGGAAGAGAAATAACGAATAAATGAAAAATGAGGCGAACCGCCCGGGAATCGAACCCAAGGCCTTCCAATTGCCGGTTGGATGCGCTACCATTACACCACGGACCTCAATCATTCACAAATCGAAATTCTCCTACATAGGGCAGAAACCAATGCCCTGAGAGGGCACCCTCGCAAATCGTGAATATGTGCATTTAACTGCAATGACCACGCAGTATATAAATGAATAGAGGTCCGTGGTGTAATGGTAGCGCATCCAACCGGCAATTGGAAGGCCTTGGGTTCGATTCCCGGGCGGTTCGCCTCATTTTTCATTTATTCGTTATTTCTCTTCCGCGTGTGCAGAAACGTTCCTTAATATTATGTCGTTTCTATTCATTTATATACTGCGTGGTCATTGCAGTTAAATGTATATATATATATATATATATATATATATACACTGTATATTAATACATTTCAATTTTCTTCTAATTAATAATTAAGAAAAATATAAATAAAAAAAATGAATAATATAAATGTTAATATTAAAAATGTATTTGCAATAACAATACACGCACTATTTCTCTCTCTCCCTATCTCGTATGTAATTTTAAAATTCTTTATTCAATATGTATAAATACTTGTCAGGAGTAATTATTATTAATTAGTGTATTCAATTAATTAGTTAAATCTCAACATGTTGGCACTGTAAGTGTTTTTATTTAGTCAATTAATATTATGTAGCCAATAATATTATATAATATTTAGTCAATAAATATTATATAACGGCGAAGGCAAGCTGAAGAAATAGAAGCCAAGAAGGAATTTGTTACCTCGATGACACGTGTCCATAAAAACCAACCCGGTAGCGCAAACCCGGTAATGCCGACCCGTCTCCAGATATTTTTTGTCCTTCCAGTTCTACTTTAGGCTAATTACTTACTATATGGAAACTGAACCCAGTCGTAGATAAAAATTAACTTAGACCTTACTAGACAAGTTTCTTAAGTCTGTCTTGAATAGTTAGTGTTAAACAAGTTATACGTTTGCCTAAATTATTATTATTATTATTATTATATATATATATGATGAAAGTAACCACGAAGGAAAAAGAAAACACAGAATGGTGCTCAAGTGCTTTCGTCTAAGTTATGTGTTTCTCAGGAACACATGAGGATGTCATTAGACGAAAGCGCTTGAGCACCATTCTGTGTTTCTTTTTTCCGTCGTGGTTATTTTCATCATAAGTATTATTCACGTGTTACTTTCGTGAAATAATTTTCATACCTTATGAACCTTATATATATATATATATATATATCAGTTCTGTAACAATAAAAATGTAATAGAAATACTAGTTGATTTTAAAGAATATTTTCACAATGACTTGAAACTATATAATTTGAGAAATATATAACACAGCGAAAGATCGTCACTTTGTCAAAGCACAACAAAGCCCAAAATTTATCTTTATCTCCCAGTGGTAAAGTGCCAGGTTGTTATTCTAAAGATGGTGGGTTCGAGTATCTGCTCAAACATCAGATTTCAGCGATTAAAATGTGTCTGTGGATCTCCCTCGGTCCTTGATGGAGTAGTAGTCTCGTTGCAACGGAAAAATTATGGCTCGTATGAGCTTTAAGGTTACTCCAATTGTTATTTATCTCCCAGGAGACTAGTTTAAAGACGTTACTGCAGCCCTTTTGGGATATACGTAAAATGTAAAGTATTATTCGTAAAATTACTGATACTATTGTTGTTATTTTTATTGTAACGGCCTTGGACGGCCTCTACAGAGAATTCCAGTGAGGGAACTTGGATTGAATGATGCTTCTCTGTCCGATTAATATATATACCTGAGCCCCAAAACGTTCCTTGAATTTTAACTCAAAAAGCAATCTGGAAAAGATTTTCCATATCGAAACTGTCGAAACTGTTACGGCGTTTGAATTTTTAATGGCATCTTATATGGACTGAGCCCGAATCTTCGTTTTATTGTTTTCTGTTCGAGGCTCTAAGATTTATCATTTAGGCAAATAGTTTAGTTTTTGTGTTTGTGCGTATTTATTATAACATTTCAGATATATTATATAATGTATATACGTATATAGTTCTAAATGTCCAAGTTGGTTGAACATTTGTTTAAATTTTCGTCTGCGACAATTCTTTACCTAGTAGGTCGAACAAATTATATGTTTTATACATTCAATTTTTTTAATCACTTTTGCTTCTGTTAAAGTAGTGGGTTGGGGAGGAGGGGGGTTTCTATGAAGAAGTTTAGAGAAAGCTTTGTTTTTAACTGTATACAACGATTATTTTCTATCTTTGATTATACCCCACATTCAATAATCACATTTTGAAATTATTTATTTTTGATACTAATTGCACTTAATAAACAAAAGCCTTACTGTCTACATAAGTAAACATAAAAAATAACTAAATACTTAAAATGTCCACCATTTACACACAAGCATTTGGCTTTTTTTTTTTACTTCGTGTTTTGTGGGTTGTGGATAGGTGGTCGTCGTGGAACTGCTATTGAATATCCTCCAAGGTCACTTGATTTTACATCTCTACTCTTTCTGTAGGGGTACCTGAAGGACAAAGTGTACGATACTAACCCTCAAAATTTGCAACACTTACAGGAAGCGATTGTTTGGGAAGCACGCAAAATCCCAACTAATATGAACCTTACTGAATACTGTAAGTTGGTCTTTCCGACTTCTTTTTTCTAGTGAATACAAATCAAATTCCGCGAATCTTTATTTGTAGCTTTTATTACGAAGATTAGGTACGAGCTTGGTTGGTCTCTCTCTGAATTATTTCAAGTGTTTCTATATTTTTCTTCAGATAGTTCATCTACGGCGTACGAACTAAGGACCTGTATAAATGTAATATGTCTTTAGATTCGTACTCGAAATTTCGGTATATTAAAACCAACACTTTATTAGCTTTCGTACTGGCTTCGGAGCATTGCTTTGAAAACTTTATTCGTAACTAAACGCTTAAATCTTTCTCTTTCGTTGCTGAAATAACTAAACTTGCTATTTCGAGAGCCAATGTGCATTGCATTACGTTACTTTTGTCGACATTAAACTTCAATTGCCATTTATCCAATCAATCAACGACTTCATTAAGAACATTTTGCAACGCTTCTCCATTGAGTCTACTACGAGTATAGACTTTACCGCCGAGTTTTGTACTGTCCGCGAATTTCGAAATTTAACAAATCAAATTAATATCGATCACTTTCGTTAACAATGAACAACATTAGTCTTTGCAAAGTCTAAATGCGTGACATCCACCGCTTTATGTTGATCGTATATATTTATAATGTGAAAGAATTCCAATAAATCGATTAAACACGAACGGTTGTTTACGGAAACCGCGTTGACTGTTTCTAATCAGATTGTAACTTCAAGATGATCAACTATTCTATCACGCATTATCAATTCTAAAAGTTTACCCACAATCGAAGTTAAGCTAATATACCTGTGACATTCGCCAACTTAAGTTCAGACGGTACAATTCCCCCCTCTAACATTTTAGTAAAAAGTTTAGAGGAAGGAGTTGTAGGATAAAACAAATCAGGACTTGGCGATTTACTAATTTTTTATTTATTTGTGTTGTGCAAAATCTCCTTTTCATATACATTTATATCAGTTAACATTAATTTTTCATTTAAGTTGAACATAGAACGTGCTTCTGATATGTTCGATACGTCATCTGCTGTAAACGCTTTATAATAATAACACTGCCCAACACCAATTTTGCTGATTTAATTCTAACACCTGTTTTTAGGTAACTTTGGTGTGCTGATTTCAAAAATCACCTTAGTTTTTGCCTATCACGTCAGGTTTTCGAGCAATCATATACGGAGCTATCGCATTTTGGCAGGGTTATGCCCAATTTTTTTCTTTTCAAAAAATAAGTTTTTACATACTCAGAATCAGCATGGAAAAGTAAACAATTGTGCAGGGAGTGAACTTTAATATACAATGGTAATATTGACACAAAGTGATTAAAAGTGTTTAAATAAGCAAAAAATGAATCCATGATCATGACGTCACGTCACACCTGGGGAAATCACAGATACCCAAGATTTTAATATGTTGTGCATGACCTTTAGATTTAATGCACAGATTTGCGTATTCCGCAAATAAAATTTTAACAGCAAAACAGCTGTTAACAGGTCTCAAAAATCATAAATTTTGATAAGTGCCCTTCATGGATCACCCAAAATAGGCATATTGCATTGCACATTGCACGAAAACCTGATGTGATGGACAAAATCTAAGGTGATTTTTGAAATCAGCACATCAATATTATCCAGAAACAGGTCTTAGAATTAAATCACCAGCAAAAAATGTTTTTTTTGTTGGGCAATGTAATTATTGAGAAAGAACACATTACACAAGATGTACATTACATCCATACTGGTTTACACAATGTTGGCATTAACGTTTAATTTTTGTAGTTTAATTACAGTATTCTTATCAGAATATGCCTTTGGGAAGTATGACAGCAGAAAAGGAGAGTTGAGAAGTGGAGTAAGAGTAACACTAAGGAAGGGATGACACACTCAGAAGGAAAATGTTAATCCTTTTTAATCCTTCCTAATCCCTTCTACTCCCCAGAAGATAATTTAATCCGTTAGTGGTTTTTTTTAGCGCCTTAACGAACACCGAGCAAAATAAATGTTAAAAATAAATAGAAAATAACATACTATTATGTACAGAAAAAACATATAAATAGGAAATAACGCAAGGTATGAAGTTTTGCTTTAGCTTTGAACAAAGTGGTAATTTAATACCGTCATTAGTCGTGTTTAATAGCTTATTAAATTTCCACTGGCATTAACCCAATGATCTCCCTAACTGTTATTTATTAACATATGCATAAAACCTTTTTAATGTCCCTGTTTGCATGATTTTGCAAGAGCTAACTCATATTAACGCTTTGTTCTTTTAACTATGCTTTTAGCACACTTTTTTAGAACACTAGCGGAGCGACCCGGCGTTGCCCGGGTGGAAGTTGAACTGAATGCCCAGTTAGGTTAATTGTGCGCCCTTGACGTTTGGTTAGGTTAAGTCGTGATATTTTCGTGTTTTAACAAAAATATCACGACTTAACCTAACCAATCGTCAAGGGCGTACATTTGACCTAACCGGGCATTCAATTAACCTAACCGGGCATTCAATAATTTTCCCGTGGTTTCGATTAATTTTAAGCAACTTTTACCTAATAATTTTTTCTTTGAGGAGTCTTTTCCGTGTTTTAGGGTGGGACACACAGACAGACAGACAGCATATATATATATATATATATATATATATAAGCCGGGAAACTGCAAAAACGGTCTTCAACAGCCTCGGATGACATTAGAAGCCGACGCCACATAGCCTATGTTCTTCCCCGACTTCAGTTACTTTTATGTCCCAAGTCTTATCCAAATCTGGCCGGTGGTTTGGCCGGCCATAAGTAACAAAGTTCGCAGTTCGACCGTCACAATTATTAGTATAAGATAGATACTGACTAAAATTTGTCAAACTTTTTGCACTTGTACATTTTATTGGCTCTATTACGATTTCTAATAAGTGTTATTTCATAAATTAACCATGGTTGCTTATTATCTAATTATACTTAGTCTTTTTCGTACGCATTTAGCATCAACTGTTTGGATCGCAATTTTAAAAGTATCGTACATATTAATTAAGTTAGCCATCTCTAAAATAACATTCCAATTTATTTGACGAAGTTGGCCTTTAAGTTCTATAGTTATCGAAAACGGAGGTTGTCTAAAATCAAGAACTTTTAAGCAATTATTTTCTGCGTTAACTTTAACATTTATTCTCAATCGTATTAATTTGTGGTTGGAAGCATTTAGTTCTGCTCCATCTTCAACATCTTGAATAAGATTTTAATTTATTGTCATTATCATTAAATAAAGTATATTGTTTCCGCGTGTTGGCTCTCTTAGTATTGGTAAAGAAAGCTCTCTTGTATAAAATTTATCAATCCCGTCCCTTCCACATCGCTGCGTACAGTTTCAAAATTAACGTTGGAATAAGATAATTTAACCTATCAAACATTTCCACGTCATGCTTCTAAGTTCTACGGAGGTGATCTATGTATCACAGCTACCTCAGTTTTTAAGTTACGTACAGAAACTTTGGCTGTAGTTGCGTCTATCACTGTTCAGATTTAGTTACATTATTACATTTTAAGTTTTCACATATATAGTTTTTCTGTCTTTATGAAATAATCTATAACTTGTAATTTGATATTCGCTAATAAAGTCTCTATCCTTACAATTTATCCACGATTCCGTAACACCAATGATATCAAAATTTCAACATATACGAGCTGCCTTGTATATGTTGTATTCTTGTTCAGAATCCTACGCGCATTTAAATAACGATTTTTAAACTTACCATTCCCGTTACGGTTAATTGATTTCGCTTTGTTCGTTTCACGACAACACATTAGAATTTGGCTTTATCTTTCATACATCACTTTCACTTCTGAATCTAATACTAGTCTACCTAACGGAATATCTCCCTTTAATCAATATAAGAGCGAGAAGAATATTTGTTCATATTTTACATTAAAAAAAAAATCTCTACAACAAATATGATATGAATACTTCTCGGAAGTTTATTTGGATCTTTTCGGGAGCTACTAAAGAATATGGACCCCAGCCTTCTTTAGTTAGCTTTATAAGGCTATACTAACGAAAATATCATGAGCTAACCTAACCAGTCGTCAAGGGCGTACAGTTAACCTAACGATTGCTTAGGTTAGGTCGTGATATTTTCGTTAGTTAGCCTTATAAGCCTAACTAAGAAGGCTGGGGTCCCTATTCTTCAATAGCTCCTCTTTTCGGTTCGGCGGACCGCTACAGATTTTTACAAAACTTAGCAAATCAATTAGTCTGCTAGGTTAGGTCAACTGTACGCCCTTGACGATTGGTTAGGTTAAGTTGTGATATTTCGTTAGTTTTGACAGTAAACTAACGAAAATATCACGATTTAACTAACCAATCGTCAAGGGCGTACAGTTGACCTAATCTAGCAAACTAATTGATTTGCTAAGTTTCGCAAAAATCTGTAGCAGTCCACCAAACCAAAAAAACTCTATTAATTTGTCATTATATATATATATATATTATATATATATATATATATATATATTATTATATATATATAAATACGGGGGAGGCAATTAAAAATGCATAGGCGAACAATGGTGTACTGTAAGACACAAGATTACATAATATACAGTACAGTTTCAGGCACATTAAACAGTTATATAATGTGATACGGAAGTGCAAGCATGAAGGGAAATAAAAGTGTGGAAAATTACGAAGCATAATTTGATGGATAGATAATAATTAATGGAACGATAAAGTTTCAGAAATAGACAATGGGCAAAATTAAAACAGTCGAAAGAAAATGAAAATTAAACAGTTGCAAAAGAAGTTGAATGAGAACAACAAGGGTATTCTGTCTAGAATTATTATTATAATAAAAAGAATAATAACTATTAATAATAATAATAATAATAATGGTGGTGATGAGAGTAAGAATGATGATAATGTTTATGATAGTAACGGTAACATCTTTAGAGAGAGAGAGATACACCATTATTTATACTTGGAAAATAATGGAGAAACTAATCCCTAATCTTACTCTGAACCCTTAATTCCCCAAACAACGGACGGTGGAAAGTAGAAAAGGAAGACTGTATCGTGTTTCCAAATTAAAGGCGAGACGGGGAACATCGTTAACCCTGAAAGAAAGTATTGTTGTTGTAAGAGGGCCAAAACTGTTTAATCAGCTGCCCAAAGACCTAAGGAACACGAATGGTGTTGCAGTGGACATCTTCAAACGAAGATTAGACGCCTGGCTCGGAACAATCCCCGATGAGCCGAGCGCACCTCGCTATGTGAGGTGGAGAGTACAAAGAACCAACTCACTACTTCACCAGGCCAACTCGAGAGGAGAGGAGGGGCGACAAGCTTGACCTTCGTGAAATGAGGAACCATCGCACGGAACCTTTGAAAGGAAGGGTAACAACATGAACAGTGGTGGGAAAACTGAAGATACTTACAGGAATAAGGACGAAAAGACTAAACTGGATTAGAAAGAGGTATACTGTTGAAATATTGAAATCTAAACTACAAAACAAGGAAAAGGCAAGGTATTGAAAGTTTTCCGAAGTTTATTTTGGGTTTGATTTTTTTTTTTCGTTATTCTACCGTACGACGTAGTCATCTTTAAATCCTATTCAGTTTGAATTTACAATTACAATTTTTCCGTGTTGAGTATATATATATATATATATTATATATATATATATGCCCTCGCGAAGGTGTTGCAATTACAAACAATTTGAAAGTTCGATCCTTAAATAAACGAATTTTTTTTCTTTAATTGCTTGTAAAGACTATGGTTTAATTGTGATAAATGAATCGTGGCTTAGCACTGAAACACGTGACTTTGTAGGGGAGTATCAAATTAGAGGTTATAGACTTTTTGTAAAAAACAGAATAGGTAGGCGAGGAGGTGGTGTTATGTTGTATATCAAAGATAATATTGCGAGCGTTATAGAAGTAAAGCACAGAATTCCAGAACCGATAGATTCGACTATACTGTAGCAGAACTTAAATTGAACGATTTGAAACTTCTTGTTGCCGTTATATATAGGCCCCCTAATCAAACAGCTGATACGGACGAAGCGTTATATCGTGAACTAAAGAGAATAATAGGTAGCGAGCAAGCTTTAGTTATGGGTGAATTTAATTGCGCCAACGTGAATTACGATACAATGCAGGGAGACGCGGAAGGTAATCGTTTAGTTAATTTTCTCGAGGATAGCTTTCTTATTCAAAAGGTTGGGGAACCTACGAGGTTGGACAGTATTTTAGATTTAGTAATAACTACGGATGATAGGCTAATCACTGATCTTCAAGTAATAGAACCGTTAAGCAATAGCGATCACAATATGGTAGAGTTTGTCCTCTCAGTAAGTCACTCGAAACCAGCTAACTCGACTAAAATTCCTAACTTCCAGCACGCAGACCTTTGTAAATTTCGAAATAAATTGTCACACGTCAATTGGGAAAACGTAATGGGGATCTCCAACGCAAAACTAATGTGGGAATCGTTTGAAACAGTATTTAGGACTAAATGAGGAATGAGTACCATACAAAATTAAGCGTGCGAAAGTAAACAACAAGCCCTTGTGGTTTACTTCTAGAGTAGGAGATATTATAAAGAGTAGAGATAGGGCTTATAGGCTACATAAGTGCGATAAAGACAATTTTGGTTACGAAACAACTACATATTTGTAAGGCGTGAAGCGAAAAGTGTAATAAAAAAGTCCAAGCGCGAATATCTCCATAGCTCGTGACGGTAAAGTAAACCCCCAAGCGATTCTTTCAATAAGTCAACAATAGAAATCCAGTAAAAAGTGTCTTGGGGCCGTTGAAAAATGTTAACGGAGATCTAGTTTCTGAAAACGAGGAAATGGCTACCTTGCTAAACGATTTTTTTACGTCAGTTTTTACTATATAAGATGTAACTAATATCCCTACGGTCATAGACATAATACCTTTTGATAATGGTAATATTTTGGATAATATTGTGGATAATATTGTGGTTAGTGAAGGGGAGGTAATGTGCTATATTGATAAAATGAATATGCGTAAATCACCGGGGCCGGATTCCATATATCCCATACAACTAAACGAATTAAAAGAAAGCATTGTTGTGCGGCTAACAAAGATTTTTAATGCGTCTGTTTCTGAGGGGTGCGTACCAGATAATTTCAAGTTAGCAAATGTAACACCTATCTTTAAGAAAGGCGATAAAGGTGCGGCGGGAAATTATAGGCCAATCAGTTTAACGTCTGTTGTAGGTAAGCTACTGGAATCAATAATTAGGGATCGTATAGTCGAACACTTGGAATTGCATAACTTGGTTAGAAATACGCAGCACGGTTTTAGGCGAAACAAATCTTGCTTAACTAATCTTTTAGAATTTTTTCAAAGCGTGGTTGAAGTTTCCGATAGTCATCGGGCGGTTGATGTAGTGTATTTAGATTTTCAAAAATCGTTTGACACCGTACCACACAAAAGACTCATTGAAAAAACTAAGGCCCATGGAATCAGGGGTGTAGTAATAAATTGGATAGAAGAGTGGTTGCGAAGTAGGAAACAGAAGGTGGTTGTTGATGGAGTGGAGTGGTCTTGGGCCAATGCAGCGAGCGGCGTTCCTCAGCGTTCTGTATTGGACCTCTTGCTTTTCCTTATATATATTAACGATTTAGATGTCGGCCTAGTCAGTACAGTTTCAAAGTTTGCGGATGACACGAAGTTGGGTGGTAGGGCAATTAATGACGAAGATAGAGGTAAAATCCAGGAAGATTTGAATAAAATCGTTGATTGGTCAGTCACATGGCAAATGAGATTTAACGTCGATAAGTGAAAAATTGTACATGTAGGTTCGCGTAACGGTAATTTTACGTATAGTAAGTCAACAAATCGCGCTATATTATAGTTCCTCTTTATAAATCATTAGTTAGACCCCATTTGGAGTACGCGATCCAATTTTGGAATCCGCATATGCGAAAAGATATAGACAAACTCGAAAGAGTTCAAAGACGAGCAACTAAGATGATTCCGTCGCTTAGGTCGAAGTCGTACGAGGATAGGCTTAAGGAGTTAAAATTGACTACACTCCAGACTAGGAGGCTAAGGGGTGATTTAATCCAGGTTTTTAAAATGATGAATGGGTCCGATAACGTAGTTAGAGATAGCTTTTTCGAAATATCTCAATATAATAGGACCAGAAATAACGGGTGTAAGTTGACTAGTAGAAGGTTCGAGACAGCAGTTGGCAAAAACTTTTTTACGCATAGCATAGTAAATAGGTGGAATAGTTTGTCGGTAGAAGTAATTAGTAGCACGTCTATAAACATGTTTAAAAATCGATTAGATGCATATGTTGATAGATTGAATATAATTTAAGGTATTAAAATTAAGGCCTTGTGGTTCGGAACCCATGTAAAATTGTAGATCCTTTCCGCCACCACGGAGGACATGCACAATACACAATTACGAACACAGTTAGGTAGACCAGCCATGAGTGGATCCTAGGGTCTTTGATGGTCTATAACATTATAACATAACATTATATGTAGTTGTTTCGTAACCACAAATTCTTTATCGCACTTATGTAGCCCATAAGCCCTATCCCTACTCTTTATAATATCCCCTACTCTAGAAGTAAACCACAAGGGCTTGTTATTTACTTTCGCATGCTTAATCTTGTACGGTACACATTCCTCATTTATTGTCCTAAATACTGTTTCAAACGATTTTCACATTAGTTTTTCGTTGGAGATCCCCATTACGTTTTTCCAATTGATGTGTGACAATTCATTTCTAAATTTACAAAAGTCTGCGTGCTGGAAGTTAGGAATTTTAGTCGAGTTAGCTGGTTTCGAGTGACTTACTGAGAGGACAAACTCTACCATATTGTGATCGCTATTGCTTAACGGTTCTATTACTTGAAGATCAGTGATTAGCATATCGTCCGTAGTTATTACTAAATCTAAAATAGTGTCCATCCTCGTAGGTTCCCCAACCTTTTGAATAAGATAGTTATCCTCGAGAAAATTAACTAAACGAATACCTTTCGCGTCTCCTTGCATTGTATCGTAATCCACGTTGGCGCAATTGAAGTCACCCATAACTAACGCCTGCTCACTACCCATTATTCTCTTAAGTTCACGATATAACGCTTCGTCCGTATCAGCTGTTTGATTAGGGGGCCTATATATAACGGTAACAAGAAGTTTCAAATCGTTCAATTTAAGTTCTGCTATAGTCGAATCTATCGGTTCTGGAATTCTGTGCTTTACTTCTATAACTTTCGCAATATCATCTTTGATATACAACACCACCACCGCCTCGCCTACCTATTCTGTTTTTAACAAAAAGTCTATAACCTCTAATTTCATACTCCCTTACAAAGTCACGTGACTCACTGTTAAGCCACGATTCATTTATCGCAATTAAATCATAGTCTTTGCAAGTAATTAATTAAAAAAATTCGTTATTTTATTTCGTAGGCTACGAACATTTAAGGATAGAACCTTTAAATTGTTTGTGACTGCGATACCTTCGCGTGCGCAAGGGGAATTTTAAGGAATTTACGCCGGGACCGTTGGAGTTACGGCAGCCTGAAAAGAAGAAACAGTATTATGAAACAGTCTTCCCAAACGCGCAGCTCCAACGTTATTAAGATGAAGGCCATCTCCGAGGAACAAGTCCCTCCTGCCGGAGAAACTGCTCCAAAAATTCGCAAAGTGCATTCCTTCCTGTTGACAAAATGACTTTAGGTTATTGGTTATATAGGTCGCCTTGCTGTAGAACTCGTTACGTTGGATAATTCCAGGAAGTATACCTGTTAAAACAATCTTAGTTTTTTCCTTTAGTCGCTCTAGTAAGTCCCTGTACCTAGCCAGCAGCTCTTCCGATCTAGAATTTAGAACGTTATTTGTACCGACGTGAATAACATACGTTGTGTCCTCAGAGGTTCCATCTGTAAAACAATCAACTCTCTTATTTATATCCTCCACCTTTGCACCAGGGTAGCAGTAATGGCACCTACGACGGGGGTTCCTCCCGCAGAATTCCTCGAGCTGCCCTCGAACAATGGAATCACCAACGAGTCGTATTTCAGGTTCATCTACGTCTTCGAAGCCTAAAACAGAAAACTTATTGTACGTCAATACCGGTAGACAAGTCTTGGGTTGTCTCAATGGGGCTCCATTACGCACTTGCACGAAGGGTCGGGAACTAGGGGAAGAGATAGGGATATTAGTGTTATTTATATCATTAGTAGAAACTGAGGCAGGAGGAGCCGCGACTGAAGAATAACTCCTCTCAGAAGACCCATGGGATTCTAACTTTGCCGTCAGGAGCACCACCCTTTCTTCAAGGGTGAGGAAAGCAAAGGAGTCTAATGGTGTTAAATCCGGAGATGTGCTGCCCAGGGCCTGTTTCCACCACGTCCAATCCAGCCATTTGGTAAGAGCTCATCAAGATACGCCCGAACGATGTTTGCATAGTGACAGGGAGCTCCATCTTCTTTGAAAGAAAACAGTGTCGAGAATGCCATCTGAACGAAGCTGGGGTTCAAGAAACTGCTGAAGCCCTGTTACCGTAGCTTCTGCCAAGAAAAAAAGTCTGTAAATAATTGATCTTGTCATACCCAACCAGACATTAACTTTAGGAGAACCTCTCTCCCATTCGTAGAACTAGGTTGGTTTTTCACTAGCCTAGATACGGCAATTATATCGATTGACCTTTCCGCATGTATGGAATGTCGCCTCATCGCTGAAGAGAATGTGGTTTAATAAGTTTTCGGTATGAATTTTTTCAATCAATTCTGTGCACATGACATGGCGACTCGTCTTGGATAATCCTCTTCATGTAATTCTTGTAACACTTGAATATGGAAACTTTTCATTTTTAATGTTGATTTTAAAATCCTTAGAATAGTCGGTTTTAGTATGCTCAGTCTACGTGATGCTGTGCGAGTTGACATTCTAGGATTTGTTTGAAAGGCCTCTCTTATTAATTCGACATTTTCTTGATCTGGACGTCCAGATCTTGCCTCATCATGAACAGGTCCTGTTCTTTTAAATTTGTTACAGCTTGCGAATTGCTTTGTCTGTAGGTCTTTGCACTTCTTCCCTTGGATACGTAGTGTTACTACCATCACACGTTCTTGTATATCTATCATCATCTATGGCCTGTAGAAAATAAAATAGAAATATCATTATTTCAGGAAAATAGATAGGGATTTTTGGACCACCTTGTATATATAGTATATATATAATAGAATTTGACATCAAATTCCAGGCATGTACATAAAAGACGATCCACTCAGTAAATTTTCAAATGAATGTATAATAACGCTGAACTAAATTTTCGAAATTTGCAAATGCTTAAAATTTTTCGAAAACTTTAAAGGAAGACTTCAAAGAACCTTTTGATCAATAATAAAATTTGCAAAGTTATTAAGAAGATAAAAAAAAAAGGTTAAAAGTTTTAAGAACCACTCGTAAATATCCATTTTGTATATATATATATATATATATATAATAAAAAGATATTATGCATCCTGCAACAATTTTAAGATGAAAGGAATTTGGTATCTTTCAGACGCATAGGTGCAATAGGTGCATGAAAGAGAATTGCTTGCAGTATGAAAAAGGAGATAGAAGTTATAATCAAAATATGAATTGCACAAAAAAATAGGCATCAGCTCAAATCATTAAAATAACCCAAAATTATACAAGTTAAGATCATCGGCACTTTCTTAGTTAACCGAAATTAAACTAACCCAAGGGAACCAACCTATCGTATTTAAAGGTGGACGCACTGAAAAAGAAGAATGAAAATTGCTTCGTACATGCTTGAGAGAAATGGAGGTCTTTTTTTCCCTCTTTAGCATCAGATGCTCTGATTAAGCAAAGCATCGTTTAGTCATAAATGCTTAAAGCATACTCGACTCGTGCTTTACAAAGTGGATCCGGTTCCATTTTTTCATTTTTGCTTCATTCTTTTTTACTCAACAAGTGTATTGTGAAGACGTGCAGTGAGTTCCGAATGATGCGAAAATGGTGTTGCTGAGGAAAAGGAGTCATTCATGCTTTTTTTTCCCCTTCCTCGCATAACTTTGAACAACGATTGTCATTTCGTTATCATATTACTGCAGCTTGGACTCTCTCAATTCTGAGGGCTATGTTTGGGTCATTGTCGCAACTCCGCTTCTCGTAGATCAGCGAAGTTAAGCGACATCGGGTCTGGGTAATAATTGAATGGGGACCGTCCTCCGCGTCCGGATGATATAACAACTCGTGGCTTGGATTCCACTTAAAGCTGTAAAAGCTGTAGGTTTTCTCCGTCACATGAACTTTGCCGTTGCGAAGAAAGTTAAACAACCCCCAAAACAGACACACTGTCAATTTTGAATGAAGCATGCTTTGTTTAAATGCTACGTTATAACTCAAAGATGATGGAAACATTAAAATATTTTGCTTAATCAATTTTAATTTTTATGCATCCTTAGCTTAATCTAACCAGAGATGATTGAACATGACTCGACCTAACTTAACATAGCCCATATGGAAAAGTGTTAGTGATTTATGGGCACACTTTTCTAACAGTCTGTAAAATGATCGTAACATAAAAGGAATCAAATATGCACACTTACATTGAAGGACACACTTGCACACGCGGATTTATTTTTCTCTTTTTCTTGTATACTTTTTTTATCAACCGACCTCTCGAATCGCGTATTACTTATTTCGTTCAAGTGAACGCCATTTTGAATGGACAGATCCGCCGAATTAAAATCTGATAAAGTCTACGAATTCTACCCATTTAAATATGCACGTCGCTTCTAATTTTGTATTGACGTAAATTGCTTTGGAGCTATAATCAAAATTCTCGGTAGAATACCAGAAATTAAGAGGTTATTCGACTTCTTTCGAAACTTTAATAAAATTTCGATATTTCGCTAACAAATCTTCTGTCCTGCTACTAAAAAAACTGTACAAATCTTTTCCTCTAACGTTTGAAATTAAAAGTGGATTTGCAGTATCAAACTTTAAATTCTTTATTTCCTTTTCTGTTTTTTATTTTGGCGCCTGGTACGCCTGTTCTTTCGTTTTTCTCTCTATTACTAGAGAGAGAGAGAGAGAGAGAGAGAGAGAGAGAGTTACAAGGAAGGAGGAGTTACAAGGAAGGAGGAGTTACAAGGAAAAGAAGTACCTCAAAAGGCCTTGCGGCCCATACCGAGGAGGTACCAATGGCAACGAGTGCCAGGGAAAATTTTGTACACACTCAAACAGTGTGCAAGATTTGGTCTAACCTTTTCTTGAACTGATCCACCGAGGAACTGTTCCTGTTATTGAAAGTTTATTTTTGTTTCAACTATCCTAATAGTAGTAGAAAACTGGATAGAAAAGTAGAAGGCTCTCTCCCCACCCTCCGCTCCCTCCCTGCCAGAGGCAGGTACGGAAAAAGGTTGAAGAAAATACCTTGACCCTGGAAAAGTAGCCAAGGAAATTTTACAGGAAAGTGGAGAATATATAAATAGCTCTATATTTACCTTGCTCACAGAGACACCGTGCAAGCGAACTCCTGCAGAGTTTTCTGAGGTTTTAATCTTAAACTATGAGTGTGTTCAGTCTATTCCTTTGAGCATCTTGAAGACTTCAATAAGCTGACCCCGCAACCTCCTCGTCTCTAAGCTAAACAGATTTAGGCGCTCCAATCTCTAATCTACACACTTAAATAGAGTGCAGGATTTGGTCTAACCTTTTCTTGAACTGATCCACAACTTCTGAAGGTAACCTGTTCCACGTGTCACAGATCTTATACGTAAAGTAATTCCCACACATACTAGTCCTAAACCGTTTCAAATCCAACTTCCAACCATTGTTGCGAGTTGGATTATCATTTAAACTAAACATGCTTCTAAAATCGACATCTTTGAACCCACGTCACGGAAGCGTCGATTGCAGCCCATATGCTTAATGGAAGGGATTGTCTTTGTGGCATTCTTCAGCCAGTTTTCAATCCACCTACCTACTTCCCCACCAACACCCAGCACGGGCACTTTAGCCATTAGCCGGCGGTGAGGTACCTTATCAAAGGCTTTCTAATCAATCGCCCTACTCTTATCATACTCACTCAACATGACATGGAAAAACTCGAGCATGTTGGTGAGACACGACCTATGCCGTCTAAACCCATGTTGGAGTCCCCAAGTAGCTTGTAGGAATCCAAATGGTCAACAATCCTACCCGCTATTATCCCCTCTAATTATTTACCTACGTTATTTATAGAGGTTCTAAAGCCTCTCTTCCCACGCATGAGGTAGCAGTAGGGTCCTAATCGTAAGAGTAGAGAAAGAGAGTTAATACTAAAAGTTGTTTTTTTTTCCTGCAGAGGAGAACATCATTAACCTAAGCTAAAAGGACAGAGTAGGGATGGGAAGGGGTCCTAGTAACCCACGGGACAGGTTTGTACAACAGACTTCACCCGCCCTCCCGAAAGAGAGAGAACCTAAAGAAATTGGCAACCAATTTCTCTAGAATCCCACGACTCGGGACCGGAGGGCTGTCACACCCCAAGTATAAAGTTTACAACACCCAAAAGGAATGTGCATAACCTTTATACCCCCTGCGGAGAGAGAGAGAGAGAGAGAGAGAGAGAGAGAGAGAGAGACCCTAAGATCCATTCCAGGCTAGCACAAGAAGGAAGTAGGAAAAATAGAAATAGTAAATGAAAATGAGGAATACTGAAAACTTATACTTTGCTTACACTTATAGAAATGTAAAGTTTTGACACAGTAATAGTAAAGTATAGAACAGAGAAAGCTCTCTCCGTCCTCCGCCAGCCACTGCTGACAGAAAATGGTGGTGAAAGAAGATTTATAGGAAAGTAGGAAAAGGTGTAATGAAGAGAATAGCTTCAGAGTTCATTCATACCATGCGTACACTTATCTCGTGTACTCACTCACGCATTGGAAGACAGCGGAAAATAGAGGATAGCATGAATACTAAACTACTAATCTAATCTACGCCATGCATTCTTTTAAGGAACCTCTTATTTATTTATTGTGTAAAGAAGTCATTTCGTCGTCGCATCATTTCTCCGTAGCCTGCCAAAGCCACCGTACCGAAGATTCATCATTTATTGCCTCCGATTACCCAGATAATATGCATTTCTATAAAACACTTATCTAATCTATTAACAAGGTAGACGAGTATCTGAGTGTGTTTTCTGTAATTGAACGTGAGGGAGGGAGGGAGTGAGTGAGTCTGATGCTGTATATAGAAAAACTCTACTTTATAAGCTAGTTAATAAAATGTGTTGGATGTCATAAAGTACATAAATGTTTGAGCCCCACTTCCATCAACCAGGAGACTGTACAGGAACTAAAAAAAAACAACAACAACAACTTTCTTTCAGTATGATTGGTTTTCCTTTCATGACAGGTTGAAGGTTAGTTAATGGCTACTTCGCGGCTATGTTGTTATACACTACTTTCGAAGATCAACGGAGTTAGGGAAGTTGGGGTTTGGATGGGAAACCGTCCCCAGCGTTCATATAATGGAAATGGCTGTGGTTCAGATTTCACGTTGAGTTTTACGTACCCTCTGGCATAGATACCCTTCACCTTGGGTATTAGTATACGGAGGCAAAACCATGCAATTTAACAAAATGTAATACTTTAGGGGTTGTTTAACCACCCCCGTAACTGCAAAGGTCATGTGACGGAGGGGACCTACGGCTATACGTGGTATCCGAACTACGAGTCGCTACATCATCTGGATGTAGAGGACAGTCACCCATCCATCTACCACCCAGACACACTGTAACTTCACTTCTGTACAAGAAGAGGTGGTACGACATGGCTACGACGTTAGGCCACTTTAACAATATATATATATATATATATATATATATATATATATATATATATATATATATATATACTCGTATATGACTCGGTTGAATTATTGCTGGAATAAAACACAGCCCCCATTTTAAACAATGATGTAACTTCCATTCATATAACTGAAAGTAAAAAAATAAAAAATAAAAATAAGAGCTTCAAAATGGTAAAGATTTCTGAGACACCCTGTACTTGTATAAAGTTTCTGGAATTAGTTTAGAATTTGGTTTTGCAATGAGTTTAACATGCAACGAAAATCTACACAAATTGCCAGAATCTAAAGTGACTGACTGAGACTTTCTTAATGTGTGAAAAAAGACAGTTCGAAATTCAAACTTTTTTAAAAAAATAGAGATGAAGAAAAGTTAAATTCAAGAAAATTTTATTCTTTATTTCATTGGTTGCTAATGAAGTTTGAAATCAGTAAGTCTTGCATTTCGAAATGTCTACACACACACACACACACACACACACACACACCCTATCTGTGCACTTCACCCATCCATCTACCACCCAGACACACTGTAACTTCACTTCTGTACAAGAAGAGGTGGTACGACATGGCTACGACGTTAGGCCACTTTAACAATATATATATATATATATATATATATATATATATATATATATATATATATATATATATACTCGTATATGACTCGGTTGAATTATTGCTGGAATAAAACACAGCCCCCATTTTAAACAATGATGTAACTTCCATTCATATAACTGAAAGTAAAAAAATAAAAATAAAATAAGAGCTTCAAAATGGTAAAGATTTCTGAGACACCCTGTACTTGTATAAAGTTTCTGGAATTAGTTTAGAATTTGGTTTTGCAATGAGTTTAACATGCAACGAAAATCTACACAAATTGCCAGAATCTAAAGTGACTGACTGAGACTTTCTTAATGTGTGAAAAAAGACAGTTCGAAATTCAAACTTTTTTAAAAAAATAGAGATGAAGAAAAGTTAAATTCAAGAAAATTTTATTCTTTATTTCATTGGTTGCTAATGAAGTTTGAAATCAGTAAGTCTTGCATTTCGAAATGTCTACACACACACACACACACACACACACACACACCCTATCTGTGCACTTCTCCGCATATACAGGGTGGGAAAAAAAAACTATTACCCAACTTTTGAAAAAATATTGTGGATCATCCTTTATATTGATCTTAACTGCTGAGGCCGTATGTTGGACTCATACTTTTATTTTTTCAAAAGCTGGCTTTAAATCTAGATTCAACGCCCGAGGAGTAGAGGTACAGGCTCACAACTGGAGGGAGGTATCAGAATATGGTGCTCAATTGAAAGGCGGTCAAAGTCAGCAACTGATACTTTCAGATGACAGTCAGTTTCTCCATAAATAATTAATTTTCCTAATTTTTACGCAAAATAATTAAATTTCCTTTTTCATTTCAGACCATCATTCTGTTATAGTTGGTGAACAAGTTATAACATAATGGAATACTCTTTGGAAGATGAAGCATTGATATTGAACCTGCGTAAGGAGAAACACTGGGGTGCAAAACGAATGAAGAGAGTTTCCAAATAAACAATGGACGATACCTGGAATTCAGTATCTCATAAAGAAAATCGATATCACAGGGTCGACCAAACGAAAAGAAGGCAGTGGAAGGCCAAAAACATCACGTACTGAGGAAAATATTGACACTGTTTTATCCATGGTATGCAGTTAAGAAGAACGGCCCAACACCCACAAGTCTGTTAGAGAAATTCCAAAAACTACTGGTATTTCTCGCTCTAGTGTTCGTCGTATAATAAAAGATGATCTGGGTCTTACTGTAAACGTTTTAAAAGAGTCGAAGTTCATAAGCTCTCTGCATCAAATAAACAAGCAAGAGTTGAAAAATGTTGTGCTCTGTTAGATCAATTCCCAGACAGAGAAGTGTCGAAAATATGGTTCAGCGACTAGAAGACCTTTTACGGTTGCTTCAACAATAAACACACGAAATGACCGAGCTTATGGAAGACAGGACAAAAAATCTATCAGTCTAGATCGACTTTGCAGGGAACGTCCGCATTTTTCTGTCATGGTTTCCATCTTTATTTCAAAGTTAGGGAAGTCAGAGATTGTTTTTGTTGATCAAAATGCCAAAATCACTGCTGCTTATTACCAAGAAAATCCTTGATACAGTACTGCCGTCGATAAGGGAGAAGTCAAGGTTGCAAGCGTGCATTGATAATGGAGGAGGGTACATTCTGCATAATCTTGGACTCAACTAGGTAACTGTATAGAAACAAAGTTTTTCTACCCGTGTCTGTATAGCAGTGAATTACAAAATAATGGTTACAGTTAGCAAAAATCCAACTTCACCGTGAGATAGACCATGAAATTCTATACAGGACACGTATATTGATTGTACAAATAACATTTGATAAAGGTAAAATTATATTGTTCAAAATCAGGGTAATAGTTTTTCTTGGCCCACCCGGTATAAGTACAGACGTTTTTAAATCCATATATCTTAAAAACTAATTAACCAGATCTAATTTAACCTAACCTAACCTAACTTAGCCTAGCCCTAGTGATATGTATGTATGTGTGTGTGTGTATGGTGTATATATGGTGTAGTGGTTAGCGTCGCTGACTACGAATCCATCGGCCCCGGGTTCGAGACCCGGTGACGGCAGCCGGCGCGCAGCAAAACCCAGCTGTTCATCCTTCCACATAATAAAGAAAGTGGTTGGTAGATAAATGGGTACGCTAGGTGGCCTAGTGGATAAGACACTGGGCTGCTGATGGGGCGTGGTTCGGATTCCGCGTTAAACTGTAGGTTTAAGGTGGAGTGAAAAGCTTGACCTTCGTCAGAATGAACAATTCGGGCGGAAGCTAACAAAAGGTTACTAAAGGTATATATACACGGAAATTTAAAGCATAACCCAGTATTTTTGCATACGCACAATTTATATAGCACCAGAATTTGAACCCGGGCCCTCTGACTCAGAAACGGGTGTTGACTATTTGGCTACTAGAGGATAAAAGTTAAAAATAATCTGGTGACATTTCGTCATCCGCGGGAAACGCTAACGTTTCCGCGTCCAGAGATATTTTTACATTAGCAACTTCCCTGCACTCGACCCAATGAAGAACATTTAATTCAAATATGTGTGCCAAACACGAGGGTACCAATATATATATATATATATATATATATATATATATATATATATATATATATATAGGGTGGCCCAAAAGGTGCCTACCAAGTTTAAGCCTTTATTTCACCTATTCAGAGTACAAAGATAGTTCAAACGCCATTCAAATCAGCATCGCAAGCCGTTTATATGATAATGTATGTGTTCGATGCGCTGTCCCTCCACTTCGACGATTTTTCTCAACCTCATCCCAGAATTTGATACCACGCTGTGGAGAACCTCTGTCTGAATGTCGACGATTTGACGTTCAGTCGATTATTTCAGCTCCTCCGAAGTCTTTGGGTTGCTCTGGTTAACTCTATCTTTGAGGTATCCCCACAAAAAGAAGTCACACGAGTTGAAATCAGGCGAATAGGCAGGCCAATCAATGCCGCTTCCATAGTGCTTCCGATAGTCCAAACCAATGACATTCTCTTAAAACTAATGCTAAACAAATGGCGTGAGTAGTATAGTGTGTCAGCAAATTTTCATCGAATTCTATTTATTCGTTTCGGAGAAAATGTAAGTTAATGTTGGTAGGTACCTTTTGGGCCACCCTGTATATCGATTTCATTCCCCTGTAATTATGTGATGTGTATAATGTAATTATTTCTTGCTAATGCGTGCCAATTTTCCTTATAAAAGGGATGAAGTTAGTTAGTTCCGAAATAAATTTATATTAAATATCAAACGTATATATATTTTTATTTTTTTTAAAATTATATTCCCGGATTCCAAACTAATAAAAACTGATGCCAATGAGAACAGATGAGACCAAAGTCTCCAATATTTAAACTTCACATTTCCATAATATGGAACTCTTATTACGCGTTTGTTTATCGACTTATGAAAAACTAACCCCAATAATTTTTTTTTTTGCATTTTATATATATATATATACACACAGGGTGTTTCAGGAGGAAAGGTCAATACTTCGGGAGGTGATAGTATTGGTCATTGTGAGGAAAAAAGTTCATATGAACATGTGTCTAATTCTGAATGGTTACGGAGATAGAGCTGTTTGAATCTACAAATACAAAAGCATTGTTAATGGTAATCAAGAAAGCGAAACCAATTACTGTTTCTAACATTTAATGTTTAAACATTGGCATTTTGAATGGTATCAGATA
This sequence comes from Bathynomus jamesi, assembly GCA_023014485.1. Taxonomy (NCBI): domain Eukaryota; kingdom Metazoa; phylum Arthropoda; class Malacostraca; order Isopoda; family Cirolanidae; genus Bathynomus; species Bathynomus jamesi. Next base: position 6,541 of record JAJOZX010018604.1, on the reverse strand, counting down.
CAGAAATGACAAATCTGTTAGTTTAAAATACGTTTTCGAAAATCCCACCGTCAACCTCAATGCGCTTTGCAACTCGTGTGCGAAGATCGCGTGTTGTTCGTCTGAGTTGATCTTGACGTTCCTTTATGCCGGCAGCAGCATCCAAAATGCGCGCGAGCAATTCGTCTCGTGTATCTACCTTTCTTTTGTAAACTTGACTTTTCATCCACCCCACAAACAATAATCTAACGGAGAGAGGTCTGGAGACCTTGGTGGCCATTCAATGGGACCACCGCGGCCGATCCATCGACTAGGGAAAGTTTCATTTAGGTATTGCATCACCCAGACGGGTAGAATGTGGAGGAGCTCTGTCATGCTGAAAGTACATACCAGCGCGTATAGCCAAAGGAACATCCTCCAATAGTCCTGGCAATTCATTTTGCTGAAATTTTAGGTAACTTTGTCCTGTAAGACGATTCTCTAAAGTAACAGGGCCAATCAGCTGATCATCGATGATACCGCACCACACATTGGCAGAGAAGCGATGTTGAAAATTTGTTTCCACAGTGGCATTTGGATTTTCGTCTGACCACCGATGAGAGTTACGAGTGTTGTTGATACCGTCACGGTTGAAAGTAGCTTCATCAGTGAACAGTATTAATCGAAGCAATCGGCGATTAGCATTTATCCAATGACAAAATTCCAGTCGCATGGCAGCGTCTCCTGGTTGAAGGTGTACACGCTGTACATGATATCGATGTAAGCCCTCCTCACGTAATGTTCGCCATACTCTTGTGTGTGGTACACCGAGACGTGTAGAAATTCTTCGTGAGCTAGTAGTAGGACTACGCTCTACCAACTGAAGAATGTGTTCCACTTCATCCACATCTTGTTGACCTTCACGTTCAGATGAAACATGAGCGCTGGGAAGTGTACCAATCTCACGCAATGTGTTGAAAACCCTGGTAAACACACTTCGATCCGGAATTCTGCAGTTCGGAAACCGTCGACGGTATTCTGCAACAGCAGCTGTTGCACTTCTATCGCAAAAACAGTAGACATACACCATATCTGCATATTCGGCATGTGTGAAGGTGTGTGGCATTCTTAACACTGCTTCAAATACCAAATAATGTCACTCACAACAGTCAGCTGTCGATTGGCTTATGTTACATGCTTACATTACAACTTACATGGTTCAAGGTTATAGGGGAGTGAAGGGGGAGGAAGAGCTGCGCGCGCATCAGATTCAAACAGCTCTATCTCCGTAACCATTCAGAATTAGACACATGTTCATATGAACTTTTTTTTCTCACAATGACCGATACTATCACCTCCCGAAGTATTGACCTTTCCTCCTGAAACACCCTGTGTGTGTGTGTGTGTGTGTGTGTGTATATATATATATATATATATATATATATGGTGTTTCATAACATGTGGGACGCACTTTCAGGATGGATTCAGGACCTAAAAACAATGAAAAAAGTTTATATAAACATATGCCCGAAATCGCTTTGTTTCAGAGTTACAGCCTGTTTTGTGTTCCAGCAATTTTTTCCGCAAACTGTTTACAAACACTGCTTGCCGACAATGTTTGTGAGTGTGTACGAGACTTATTTCATGTATAGCCTTGCCGATTATAATGTTTCGTACACTCTATGACATGTTTCAATATCGTTGAGTGTAGAGCCATCAGTCAGTCAGTCAGGTGCATCGCGGTGTTTCACTGTTCGTATTCGTAACTTCTTACCGTGAATAAGTGCAGTTCAGTGAAAAAAAAACATTAAGTTTTTGTCCTATTCAGTGATAGTGTGCATCACGTCTGTATGCGGAAAGGTTTCCGAATCGCCGTCTGTCAGATGATAAGACCTTTCAGAGAATAGACGAGCGTCTTGTTGATAGCGGATAATTCAACAAGCGAGTTTCAGATGGTGGTAGACCAATCAGCGCCAGAACTGTTGAGTTGGAAGAGCGGGTTCTGAATCGCGTGGAGGAACATCCTGGTGTCAGCACCCGAAGGATAGCAGCAACAGAGGGTGTAAGATACACAACTGTGCGGAGAATTTTACAGAACAACAGCTTTACCCCTATCACATTCAGAGAGTACAAGGCCTTACTGAAGCTGATTTCCCACCACGAGAGGCTTTATGTACTTGGGTTCCTGCAACAGTGTGCTCGCGATCCTCTTTTTCTATCATCCGTGTTGTTTTCTGATGAGGCTGCGTTCACAAGAAATGGCGTGATCAATTTTCCCAACACTCATACCACATCAAGCAGGATACTCAAATTCCTCCCCAGACATAACGTTCTGTTCCCCCTCACTAGCAACACATACACACTGGAGAACAGAAAAACAACGGTCATCAGACCACCTGCCCATCATCATTATAACACGTTCTACACTCTGCCCCAACAGCCTTAGGCACACTTACAGAAATTACAAGAAAGCTGATTGGGAACAGTTCAAAATACAGACTGAGGAACAATTCACCACATTAAACAGCACACCCATCATAAACATCAATACAACACTCAAAACATTTAATCAGATCATCAATAATGCAAACAAATACATACCCGAGGGCAACATTAGGAAATACAACCCAAATTACACGAGAAATAGCCCACCTCATAAGGCAACGTAACAACCTCAAACATAACACATAAACACCACACACAGTAGCCATAAAACAGCAACTACAACAGCTCAACACAGAAATAAACAACAAACATAAAGAAAAACAAACAAACATTTAGGGAATTCATAACAACACTAAACCACTCCACAGATACATCCACGCTATACAAGACTATAAACAGCATTACCCACTCTAACAGCGGCATTCACACCACACACGCGGGTATCTGTCGCAGCCAAAATAATATCCCAACATATACACAACAAGCTAACATTCTAGTTAATCACTACGCAAAGGTAAGTCACTTAAACAGAGACAACAACCAGAAACACGCAGACAGACAAACAGCCAGGCACAAGAAAACCTACAGACTCGACACGACCATTACACCCTTCAATACAGACCAGACCAACAAGATCATCAAAAACATTAAAATTCGAAGGCTACTGGACCAGACAACATATCTAACATACACCTCAAACACTTGGGCCCACAGGGAATACTAGCTTTCACAAATATCAGCACATATTCATACCAACACTATTATTCCTGACATATGGAAACAAGGTAAAATTATTACACTACTCAAACCAAACAAAAATCCAACAGAACCAGCTTCCTATAGACCCATTACTTACTAATTTAGGGTGTGTCAATTTGGGAGGTGAAAATTCATTTTTGCCAATTCCTTCACTGAGGGGTTTTAAAAATATGTTTTTGGATTGAAGAATTCAAATCTGCTATTATTTTTGTGATTGCTCAACACTTAGCTTGGTAAATCTACGTTTGATTAAAAAGCACATAAATTGCTCTCGGAAAACAACATTTATTAATTTTAGCTTCTCAAAATGTCAGGTAATGCTATAAAAATTTTAGTTTCTCTGCATAAAACATATCCTAGTAATCATAAAACATATCCTTGTAATCATAAAACAACATTAGAAAGTAATGACATCAGTAAAAAAAAATATTTAAACAACAAGTTTCATCAAGTCTTGCTTTGATTCGTTCTTGGACATCAGCCGCCGACTTGCTTCTTGGCCTCTGATATAGCCCTCACGTTTCTCATGTGTATACACCCTGCCTGCTGCCTCTGTGACTTGTTTCACACACCTCTCTATTGACTGAGCATGACAGGGCCACTGTGGAACTTGCATAGGCTTGTCAAAGAACTTCTTTACTTCCGCTGTAGTCAGTTTACATGTCAAAGGAGGTTCAAATACCCCGTCAGACCAGTCTGTCAGCTCCAACACGGAAGAAGCACTGGGGTTGATGGAAGGTGTCTTCCTGGGACGTACAGAAAGATCTCCAAGTGTGTCATCATCTCCACCCCTCATGTCAACAATCTTTTGGAACCAGCTCTCCTCTCCTCACTGTCATCTGAGCACAAGAGTGTCTGGATTATCATTTCGCTGAATGCATACCATGCTGAGCGCTTAATGGTTGGCAAAACAGCATCCACTACAGCCTTCTTTTGCAGCCTAACTAGCCGCAGCTGAAACAAGATGTGGCGTGGGCCTTCCACCCAAGAGTGTTTTACTTTGATGTTGAACCAACAGGGGTAGTACACACCAACAATGTATTCCACTATCAGTCTTAAGTTGTTGAGGGTTTTGCCTTTAAGGCCATGTTTTGAAGCCTATATGCGACAAAGCCTGTTTGCTGTTGTCAACCACCTTGAATGGCTCACTGGACCAATTTCAAGAAGGGCCAGATCTGTGGGAAGTTCTCCTGTCCTTATGGCCTGTGTGATCCTATACCCGTACGCTTGATCAGTAGAGAGATCCTTTACGACATTGTCACTCAGTGAAGTAAGAGGCTCTCCAATTGAGAGTTTGGTGAATGAAGGATCAATTTCAAGTTCGGTTGCAGTGTCTAGCATCTTGCCAATGTTACCTGTCCACTTGTTGTTAGACAAGGTCTTCCCATCCAGTGCTGTGATCAAGTGTCGCAGGGTAACTCGTTAGTGTGGAGGGCACAAACCAACCAGATCAGCTTACGGCAAAGCTTGACCTCTACCCAATGCATGGAGCCACCCTCCCAGCCAGTGTTAACATTTGTAGAATCACCTCCAATGGCCTGCAGGCGTTTATCAATGCCCTTCTTCTTCATGAAATCTACAAGATTATCAGCAATAACTTCAGCAGGTTTTTTTCTCGTTGAGCCTTTCTCAGGAGTGAAGTGGTAGATATATCTTCCACCTGGCTCACTGCACACAGAATAATGCTCTTCTTTGATGATGCTGGGGAACTGACGATCTGAATTGTCTGCTTTCAGCATAACTTTAGTTGTATCTTGACGGCCGTCAAAGAAGATGCAGTCAATTTCACCCTTCTTACAAAGATCATCAAATTCCTGATCCAGGGATCTCATAACTTTTTCTTGGGCCCTCTTGACTTTATTGTGATCAACTACAAGTCTCTTGTCTTCTTCAGTGATCAAGCCAGCATCCATAAAGGCAGCAGTGGTGATGGCAGCTGTGGCACGCAGGCCAACACCATATCTGATGCTATGCATAGCAACATTAGGTATTTCTAATGTGTTGTACTCTGGCTTTTTATTGGAAGTTGAAGACGTGCTTGGTATTTCTAATGTCACTTCATAACTTCCATCCTTTCCATTTTGAGCATCAGCTATTTGTTCTTCATTTTCATCATCAGAGAAAATTATTTCATTTGATGGCATTGAAACATCCTGCTTACTTGTCTGCTTATATTCAGCAAGCCTTCTTCTTTCGTCTTCTTGCCGCTTCTGCTTTTTGACTTGTCTGTTGTGCTCAGGTTGATCTGGCAAGCCAATCTGATGTGGTCCAATAGAACCAGACTTGTCTCTCTGACCTTTAATGAAAGCAAGTTCCTTCACAGGGATCTTCATCTCCCTAGGGCATGTACAGTTAATGTGAGTTTCGTTTTTTGCAACCAGCATCTGCAAGGCAGCCAAATTCAGAGCAGAGAACAATTTTACACTTGCAACTGAGGATGTCAAAAGCTTGTCAAGTTTTGCAATGAAAGCCTCTTTGACATGTAGCTTTCCTCTCCCAAGAGATATGTTTTTGGCCTGCTCCCAGCTCTCTTGGATCTTGTTTAAGATTGTGACTCGTGAATTTACAACGGGGGCTACAAAAGAACTGTTTGCTCGTTCCACTTTTCAAGCACTTTAGGGTAAATGTCCTTTGCAAGACTGGCTGCTGGGTAGTTTCTCACATCCTCACCACTTTGTTCTCTTAGCAGTAGCCCATATTTCAGAACGTCTCGCAGAGTTGGGAGTTCAGAGGGCAACAACTCTCTACCAGTTCCAATTAGGTTGCTCATGTGTGTGAATGTCCCCAGTCTCGTCCTCCTTTTAGAAGCCATTGTAGGTCAATTCCCACTGGTTAGGATGGTAGCACTGACGGACAAGTAATCTTCAGCACACTGATGAATATGTTTCAACCTGTGAAATAAGCAAAAACAGCAGTGCATTATATATACAGCATATATAATTATTAATATAATAATTATTATATAATTCCACAAAAAAGTCAAAAAAGTCACTATTTTTATGTAGCTTCTTACCAAGCAAAACTAAATTATATTAAATTAACAAAAATATCTTTAGAATTCCTAAGTCATGCTGCAACTTTTTAGCACCTCTCATATTTGGAATTTGAAAGTTGAAAATTCGACACACCCTACTTTACTATGCACACCTTCCAAAGTAACAGAAAGACTAATCTTACAAATCACCAACCCACACATACCACTATCGCCTACTCAACATGGATTCAGATCTCACCACTCAACCACGACATTACTCACTAACCTCACGCAGCACATCATGGATAACATCAACTCCAGACGACCAGCTCAACGTACACTATTAGCAACAATAGACATTAGTAAAGCATTTGATGCTATCCCACGTTTCCCCTCAAACAAAAT
>JAJOZX010018603.1:37500-64015 GCA_023014485.1 Bathynomus jamesi | reverse complement strand
AACTGACGACTGGAAGACAGTACTGTGGACTGATGAGGCTAAAATATTGAGCTCTTTCACCAAAATAATCAACGATATGTTTAGAGAAAGTATAGCAAGGCATTTGGGGAGGAGACACCATACCCACAGTCAAACATGGTGGTGGCAGTATTCTTTTGTGGGTCTGTTTCAGTGCTTTTGGGACTGGCAAGTTGATGGAAATCAACACACACATGGATTCTACTAAATATCAAGAAATCTCGGAAGAAAATGTCGTGCCTTCAGTTTGTCAGCTCTTCATGGGTCACAGTTTTATTCTGCAGCAGGACAATGAACTGAATGAAGCACATGAGCAAATCTACCAAAACATTGATGAAGATGAAGACAAAAACTTTTGGAGTGGCCAATCCAGTCACCAGATCTGAATTTGATTGAGCATTTGAAGAATGGCCAGAACCCCTCCTGGAAAGTGCAAAAAGATGGTAGAGAAATATCCCAATCATTTGAGTGAAGTTATTCAAGCTAAAGGTAGTCATACAGCACATTAATAATTTGCTCAGCATGAATTTCACATTTTTTATAGTGTGTTGAATTTTGGTTTAGTTAGTTCATTTTATTGCCCTATCTAATAAATCTATTGTTTCCAAAACTATTTTATGGTTTTCCCTTAACTGTCACTAATGCTTCAATCAAGATACAAATTTCATTAGGTTTTCAAGTGCACTCAAACTTGTTTGCAGAACTGTATTATCAAAAATCTCATTTCCCAAGGACTTGGGCTCGTGAGAAGACAGAAAACAACCTGGATGTAAAGTACAGAAGTTTATAAAAAGGAGAAAAAGCAGAACTAAAGTTCACAGATGCATCTTGGTGGATCAGCACCCACCACATAGCAAAACTCCACACTCAAAGCACTTCATATGTTATGGCATGGTGGTACTTTCAGGCTTTATTAAAAATTATTAAAAATAAGTGTGTATTCCAAACTTGCATACTTCTAACATGCCTCCCCTATTCCAACTTGCAGCCACTTGTGCATTACCCAGATCAAATCCATGCTTCCTCACAAAATCATTGACCATGTCCATCCATGTATCTTCTCAGCCTTCCTTTCCTCCTCCTACCTTCACAAACATTCTTATACACACTTCTCACAATTCTTGTCATCTTCCATTCTTTCAACATGTCCAAACAAACCTTCACACACTTTCCTCAATTTTTACTTCCACTGACTTCTGAACACCACACCTTTCCAGAACCACACAATTTCTTACTCTATCAATCTGACGCAAACCACATATAGCTACTTCTCAGGTTATCCATTTCCCACCTTTCTCCCTTGATTCACTCTACTGTTAACTTTATCCACACTCCTACCTCTTTTGCTCAATATGCATCCCAGATATTTAAAAGACTACCACCTCTAGTGTTTCACCATTTATCATTACACGACAGTCTGAATTTCCCTCTTTCCAATCAATAATTTGCTCTTACCCACATTCACTTTCAACAATCTTCACTTGCACAATGCCACAAAAATATTAATCTCTTGCATATCACACTCATTCTGGGCAGAGCACAGCATCATCCACATACAACAGATTTGATAGGCCCCACCTATCCCCATCATACACCAGATTAAATCCTCTTTAAAACACTTTCACACTTTCCCTCTCTCATCACTCGATCCATAAACAGACTGAACAGTCACAGACATATTGCAGATCTTTGAAACACACCAACACTTACAGTAGCGTCGGTAGGGGTGAGTTGAGCCGCCAATTTACATATTTCTATGCCACACCTATAATACCTATCATACATGTCTGATGGTTTCATGGAAGGATAGTTACTAAATGATTTATACTATGCTGTAGGGGTGATAGGCTAATTCTAATATTAATCATAAAAATGGAAAAAGTATGTGGCTCACCGTATACTCCAGGTCATGGGGTGAGTTGAGCCAGTCCAGGGGGTGAGTTGAGCATGGTTTCGTTTGTGAGAGTGAGTAACTTTTTAAAACTAAAATTAGCTAACACTAGGAAGACTAGCTACATAACTATTAACATATTCATAGCTATGTAACATATATTGTTTGTCTATTGTTTCTTGGCCTTTTTGTAGGCCTGGAAAGAATGGTCCAGGCCTACAATATGGAACTTTCTTGCAGAACACCTCAAACCATGCAGCAAACACCTCACTCACCATCCACCCATTGTCCGAGAAGGCATAATGCATCCCAGGGTAAGGCTTAGACCCTTGCCATGTGCTCCAGAACTTCTTGCCTTTGAAGACAATGAATGGTGGGAGCTTCTCTCCAGCAGCAGATATTCCAGCCATGACTGTAGTTGCTTCCCTGCCGGAGGTTGCCGTTACACGTGATGCTTTCTCACCTGCAGGTGAAATGATTTTTGTCTTTTGTGGGTCAGTGAACAAACAGGTTTCATCAATATTCCATACACATTCTGGGCGCCCTTCAATGTTTAGGTTCCTCATTTGTTTTTTGACATTGTTAAAATACTCATGAATTATTTCTGGGTTACTAGCTGCTGTTTTTCTAGTTTTCTCCAGAGCTGAAGGAATCTTAACCGAGAGTCCATACCTCCTCATGAAGCCTGTGAGCCAGTCATCCCCAGGCAAACCATCCTTGAATTTGCAATATTTACATAAGTAATTGCCAACAGTAGTGTCACTATTGATGTTGGACTTCACATAGCTCTGGACGATGGTTTGCACTTCCTTCCTCGTTTGCCCAGATCCCCATTGGGCTTTGATCTTTATGCATTGGGCAAGCTCCTGTTCAGCCTCACGAGGAAGAGACAGTTGGCCTCCCGATTTCTTTGAGGGTGAAGGGCGTGGCTCAGGTCTGTCCAACCTTCTCTGAAGAGTCATCCTATCCACTTTGTATTGCGCAGCAGCTGCTCTGACACTAAAGCCATCATCTTTCACAGCTTTAATTGCAGCACTGAGCTTATCTTTATGAACTGGATCTCTTTTTCTCTGGTAAGTGCGAGGCATTTTGCCTTTCTTACTGTGCACTGCACCAAGCTAGCTTATTTGCATAGAAAACAATATATCTGCAAAGAAAATAAATGCATTAACATTATAATGGCATCCAAACTGGGATTTTTGTAACTGAGAAACATAGGCTCAACTCACCCCATGGTACCAGAAATGCCTGGGGTGAGTTGAGCCATTACCAAAGTCAACACCAACTTAATGTTTGGACTGATATACCATTTTGGCTCCTAAAATTTAACAATATAAACCTTTCCCTACATTCACTTCAAATTTCCAGACAGTGACATTGAAAATAGTGTTCCCAGGCAAATTTGAAAAAAACATTGTTTTTCTGGCTCGAAATTTTTTTGAGGTGCAAAACCATAGGATCACTTTGAACCTCAGTAAAACAGGTTTGTTTTTAATTCAACTCAACAACCTGTTGTGGTGTTATAGTACAAGACTTAAACTTTCAACATGTATATCCATCTTTCATGATTTAATTTTTTTTAGGAATTGGGGGCCCCTGGATCAACTCACCCCAGGCAGTCGGGGTGCTCAACTCACCCCTACCGATGCTATGTCAAGCCATTCACTCTCATACATGCACTACTTTCATTATATAAGCTTATCAACACATTCATGAGTTTATCATCAACCTCGTATACTGTATACCAAAGACCTACCACAATGCTTTTCTATTCACACAATTAAAAACCAACTATGAATTTAAAACAAAATTTAAATATTGACACAAATACCACAAAAATAATTTAACTGCATGAAAGAATAACTGTGCCACCCCATTCTCTCCACTATAAACACCTTTAATTATAACCTTGCTAAATTTTTCATTCCTCTATTATTGAACTTCACTGTCAATGAATATTCAGCAAAAGATTCTCTCTCTTTTAAGGAAATCACTTAAATAAACAACACTATAGTTACGGCCAGCTTTGTTCACTAACATCCCTCTCAATGAAACTATCAACCTGTGTATCAATCTCAAATTGCATAACTCTACAGCCCTCAGTCTAGGTGAAGATAACATATGCTCACTCCTTGAAATTGTTACTAAAGACTGTCTTTTTTCAATAGTGAACAATACATACAAACAGAGAGTATCAATGGGGGGGGACCTCTTGGGCCCACCTTCGCAAATTTATTCCTTTCTTACCATGAGAAAAAGTGGTTGGAGGACTGTCTGCAGCACTTTAAACCAATCTTCTTCCATTGTTACATAGACAATTGTTTTTTCTATTTAAATCTTCTAATCATATTGAACATTATCATAAATATTTAAATTCAAAACATAACATTAAATTCACTTCTGAAACTGAAAATGATAATTCTTTACCATTCTTGGACATAAATATTACACAACAATAATCACTTCATAACATCAGTTTTTCATAAACCCACTTTCACAGGCTTGGGGATGAAATTTGACAGTTTTGCACCACTTAAGTACAAACATAACCTTATCCTTACCCTCTTATACCAGTTATACAAGATTTACTCTAACTACCATCTCCTTCATGCCAAGTTGGAATTCCTTAAAAAGTTCTTACTAGGTAATGGTTTCCCTTCTAAACTTATTGATAGTGTAACAAAAATATTCATGAACTTAAAATTTTCTAATAAAACTAAAATCATATAACTACAGTACAGAAGACATTTGTACATTTTAAACTTCCCTATTGTGGACCTTAAAGTCTTGTGTTAAAGAGGAAAATTAGTAAACTAATTAATAGACTTTACCTGCAAGTTTCTGTTAAATGTATTTTCATATTGGAACATAAACTACACCCCTTTTTTTAAATTTAAAGATTAATTTCAAAGCCCTTGTGCTCATCAGTTATCTACAAATATACATGTGACAATTGCGCATCATTGTACATTGGCATGACTACACACCAAATTTCAAATTTGTATCAATGAACAAAGGGGGACTAGTAGCCACACTAACAACACAGGCCTGTGAATGAGAACTTTGTAAGAATTGTTTTCTTACTAATAACTGAATTTATATAATTCAACTACACTGATTTCAAATAAGGTGTCCATTTTTTTCTATCACGTAAGGATTTTCTGCAAACTGGAAGGGAAAAACAACATAAATAATTATTATTTATTTCAATTTACATTAGGTATTGGGTACCTACTTCATTTTGTTATACTAATTACAAATGCAAACAACTTTAAAAAGAAAGAAGACTATTAATGTCAATTATATATCTTTATTTGTCGCGAGTTTTCTTGTAAAATCTATGCCTTTTAGTCTCGAATGTACACGCTGTTCCTTTTCTTTTATGTAATAATCCTGGAGTATCCTGTTTCAACATCCAGCAATAATCAGCTGTCATACTGATGTCCCACCTTCCCTGACATCTTTTCTCCATTTCTTTGATGTCTTGGTGAAACCAAGCATTTATAGTCAGTAGTTTTTAATCAAAATTTAATGAAAATTACTTACATATGTAATATGACGTTTTGTGAAAAATCTGTATGTGATGGCAAAAAATTAATATTATTTTCGGAATCAACATGCAAAAATTATTATACAAGTGATAAAATATTTTGGACAACAAAACTATCGCAGGCCTGTGTAATAGACTTAAAATCCCTCCCAATCACATATACATTCCCACTCCCATCAGTTAGACCACCCAATTAAATCTAAACTTTTCAATAATTGCTAAAGCCAATAAACACAACCTAACCCTCTTAGAAACAAATACTCATTTTCAAACAAACTGGATATAAATCATCATACCACATTCCATAACCTCAATATCCTTCAATAAAATTTCCTTTACCTACCAACCAACCAAGTTAGTGTCCTTTAACAAATTGTTTCAACCTTTCTTAACTCTCATTCTCTGCTGTGTCTCTGATTGAGTAACTTATACCTGCTTTGTTCCTTTTAAGGTTTTATAGATTTTAATGTTTTACATTTTAAGCTTTTCCATAATGTTCTCTTAAATTATTTTATAATGTTTTTACTTATATTTACTCTTATCTTAAAGGTAAGCCCCCTTTTATGGTTTCTTTTATATTTTAATTGTATTAACTTTATAATTTCACATCTGTCTTAATTTTTCATTTTTGTGGTGGTATTTGTGTCAATATTTAAATTTTGTTTTAAATTCATAGTTGGTTTTTAATTGTAATGGGTGATCCAGATAAATGGGACCCATAAAAAAAAGCCAAATATTCTTAATATTTAATTCCTTTCATAAAAACTATATATCATTCGAAAGAGTAGAGTTACAAGTTTATTATGAAATATTTATTTTTTTAAAATGACTCCTTTCAAATGTGCTCCATTAGTTGCCAAGCATTCCAGTGTTCTCGCTTGTAAGTTCTGCATCACTTTTGCAAGAGTGTGCGGTGGTATGGCCTGTATCTCATTTGTGATGGTGGCCTTCAATTCTTGCAAGGTCGTTGGGTTATTTCTGTAGACCCTACTCTTTAAATATCCCCAGAGATAATAATCTAAGGGAGAAAAATCCGGAGACCTTGTGGGCCATTCAACGTCTCCAAATCTTGAGATTAACTCGCCTGGAAACGTTTGACGCAAAACTGCCATGCAGTTCCTCGTGGTATGGCAGGTAGCTCCGTCTTGTTGGAACCAGTGGTTTTCTAGACAAAGATCTCTTAATTTAGGAATAAGGAAATCGGTCAACATTTTTTTGTAGCGATCACCATTTACAGTGACCGTGTTTCCGGTGGAATCCTCGAAAAAGTACGGCCCTATGATCTGAGATGCAGTAAGACCACACCAAACAGTTACACGCTGACTATGCAACGGGACTTCGGTAATATTCAATGGATTTTCTGTTGCCCAGAAACGACAATTTTGTTTGTTTACAGTTCCATTCAAGTGAAAATGGGCTTCGTCTGACATAATCAAAGTTGCTAGAAAATTGGTGGTGTCATTTACCTTCTGTTGGATCCATTGACAGAATTGTCATCTTCGTGCGAAATCTCCATCGTTTAGTTGTTGCACTGTTTGAATTTTATATGGAAAGAGCATTAAATTTTGCTTGAATATACGGTGTGTTGTTGTTCCATATCCAACTCCTAACAGCTGAGAAGCACGTCTGATGTTTATGTTAGGATTATCCTGTACAATTTCATGAGTTCTGTTAATGATCTCGTCTATCCTTGCTGTGCGCACTCTTCCAGTTGGTTTTCTTTTTCCAATGCTGCCAGTTAGGGAAAAATTTCTGACACACCGATGGATTACTTTCTTAGAAGGTGATTTTGACATCTGAAAATTTGTCTTGAAAGATCTTTGAGCTGAAACTACACTTCTTCCATGCTCATAATATTGCTCAGTTATGAAACGCAGCTGTTCCACAGTCCATGCAGTCATCTTGAAGGGTTAGTTTTAACTAACACTTTTATTTTGTTTTGTATCTTATCTTGTCTTGTATTGTCAAAACCTATACAATCCTGTACAAACTTGTAACTATCCTCTTTCGAATGATGCGTATGATTTTATAAAAGGACTTATACTTTAAGAGTTACAGGGGTTTCTGTTGGGTCCCATTTCTCTGGATCACCCTTTATATATACAGGGTGTCTGGAAAGTCACTCCCTATATTTAAATTCTTATTGCTCCTGAATGAAAAGGGATACAAAAACATTTTTTTGACTGAAATGAAGCTTATTTATTACTATTTACTTTGTATTAAAGCTTCACAATTTTGTAATAAAGTTAAAATTCAACATCAGCATCAGCACTGTCCACACACTTCTGTAACCTTACCAGTACATTTTCAACATATTTTCTCAAGAAGTCACATGGTACATTCATTACCAAGAACATCATGAATTTTCTTTTGAAGTTCATCAATGGTCCTCGGTTTTGATTTGTACACTTCTTTGGCCCAACCCCACAGAAAAAAGTTGCATGATGTTAAATCTGGACTTTGAGCAGGTCATTCCATTGGCCCGCAATGACCTAACCAGTGTTCAGAGAGGTGGTTATCTAACCAGGCATGAACAGTTAATGCAAAATGTTATATATAATGTTTCAGACCAACAAAGACCCTAGGATCCACTCATGGCTGGTCTACCTAAATGTGTTTGTAATTGTCTATTGTGCATGTTCTCCATGGTGGTAGAGGAGACCTACAATTTTAAGTGGGTTCCAAACCACAAAACCTTAATTTTATGACCTTAAACTATACCTAATCTATCAACATGTGCATCTAATCAATTTTTAAAAATGTTTATAGACATGCTACTAATTATCAGGTTGTAACAAATTCTGCTCGATTAGAAAATGGATGATAGATAACAGAATAACTGCAAGAAATAGTTTTAGAAATGTTGCAAAATACATGCAGCAACAGGTTTGCACAGGTTTTATCATGATACAGAATGACTTAGGCTAGTGTAGGATTAGGCTAATGAATATTTTCTCTGGTGTTTTTCATAGTTACAACACCACCCCTATGATATTACAGTAATTGAAAAAACATGGAGCCCACAAAAGAGCATATTCAACATGTGATGCTGTATGAGTTCCATAAAGGATCTAATGCTAGTGAATCTGCAGGAAACATTCAGAGAGTTTATGGAAATGATGTTGTGAGTGAATGGATGAGTAGGAGATGGTTTGAGAAGTTCAGAAGTGGTGACTTCAGTCTGAAAGATTATCAATGAACAGGACGACCAAATGAGTTAGATGAAGAGTTGCTGAAAGCAACAGTGGAGGAAAACCCAATGGTAACTGTAAGAGAACTTGGCCTGCAACTCGGTGTTAGCCATATGACCATTCATCATCATTTGAAGCTGTTAGGAAAAGTAGTGAAGGTTGGAAAATGGGTTCCGCATGATTTGTCACAAGCAAATCTTCAACATCAAATCGATATTTGCACATCACTGCATTCTCAGCAACTGCAGGTACCATTTTTTAATCGGATCACTGGGGATGAAAAATGGGTCCTCCATAACAATATTAAATATCAACATCAGTCGCTTAGCTGTGAAACAAAGCCTGAACCTCAGCCAAGGAATGGACCCCATCCAAAAAAAAAATTTTGCTATGCGTTTGGTGGGATATGCAAGAAATTATTCATTTTGAGCTTCTGCCAGATAACCAAACAATCACAGCTGAGTGTACTGCCAACAACTCCAACGATTGAAGATGGCATTACAAGAAAAAAGTTCTGCATTAATTAATTGCAGAGGTGTTCTATTCTACCAGGATAACGTGTGTCCTCACACTGCTCAAATCACCACTACCCAATTGGAGGCATTTGGTTGGTAAAAAATGTCTCATCCACCTTATTCTCCAGACATCACACCTTCAGACTACCATTTATTCAGAAGTCTGCACCACCACCTAGATGAACAAAAGTTGCAACCCAGGGAAGCTATCAAAAACAAAATGATCGCTTTTTTAATTAGAAACCAAGGTATTTCTTCAAACGTGGCATAAAAAAACTTTTCTACAGGCGGGAGGAGGTTATAGAAAAGGAAGGGAATTATATTGATGATTAATTTGTCATCATGTCATTTAATCTTTGTTGTGAATAAACTAAAAATTTGAGCAGAATATATGTTACAACCTTATACTTCTACCAGAAACTATTCCTGCTATTTACTATTCTATGCATAAAAAAGGTTTTGGAAACTGCTGTCTTGAACCTTCTACTTGTCAGTTTACACCCATTATTTCTAGTTCTACTATACAGTGGGCCCTCATTGTTCGTGATTAATTGGGACTGAGAAAAATGTCACAAATTACGAAATTGCAAACAATGCGATCCATTTTCAATGTAAAATGGCTAATTGGTTCGAAAAGCTCAAGGATGCCAGTATAAAATATCTTTGAAACACCAAAAAAGTTTTATTAATACGTATTATTAAACAATGATTCACATCAAACACTAATAAAAACCAATAATGTTACTGTAATATTACATAAACAATGATATTTTACATAAATAAAACTTTTTACTGTATGTAATATCAAGCAATATTATTACATAAACAATTATGTAAAGCAATATTTTATAAACAACTAAATAACACTAAATATAGTACGCTGGAGTTGAAGAGTATGAAATGACAACCTCACTCAGTGAAAGACACAGCATGACTGAGCCAGTGAGCCTACATCAACCTGCGTGGGCAGCATTGCAGACACCATGTGACAAAATCACGAATTTACTGAAACATGGTCATAAAATGGGTCATCATGAATTTGTGAAATAGCGAATAGAAAGCCTCATGAACAATGAGGGCCCACTGTGTACTGTGCTATTTCAAAAATGCTCTCTCTATTTACATCAAACCCATTCATAATTTTAAAAACTTGGATTAGATGGAGTTCCATCTTGCATGAAGAGCAATTCTCCAGCATTTTCCCACTCAGGTTCCACAAGTGTGTGGACAATGCTGGAGCCTACACTGAACTTAACTTTGTATTAAAGCTTTTCAATTCTGTAATAAAGTAAATGGTAATTAAATAAGCTTCATTTCAGTTAAAGAAATTTTTTTATATCCCTTTTCATTTAGGAGCAAAAGAATTTAAAAATAGGGAGTGACTTTTCAGACACCCTGAATATTTCATTTTAGCACTGAAGATGACATTAGAATATGCTGAACAGACAGGATCTATTACTGGGTTTCTATTACTATTACTGTTACTTTGACTTCTATTACTATATTTTTCATCTATTACTATTACTTTTGTATGTGCAGTACTTCACTCATTTGAAAAGGATCTTTGTCTATTTAAATGCAATTAGAAGCAGTGTGTTAACAAATATTTGTTTCAACCAAATCATTACAATTTCAGGTCTTGATAAATTTTACTTTATTGAAGGAAAAATTTGCCACAATATTAGTTCACATACATGTTTAGTTTAGAGTAGATTTAGTTCATTTTTTCAGTTCTTTGTTCACATAATATGTCCATTGCCACTACCTTCTATTAGTATTAGAGCCAAATAATTATGATCTATTACTATTACTTGAAAAATCCTGTAATATTCTATTACTATTAGCATCAGGTAGGGTGAGTTGAGACAGTGCCCATATACCCAGTGTAAAGTGGTTTTTTTAATCTTGTATAATGCTCATTCAATAGTCAGTGTGTTCAACTAACATTATATGGTATATTTTCATTAAAGGATGAAAAGTACCTGATATCAGCAAAAATGTAAAAGTTATGAAATTTTGTCTTAGTAAAATTTCATTTCCAGAAAAGCAAAATTTTACTAATTTTACTCCCACGAAGTAATTTATAGAGCTAAATGTGTAGTTTTTTGTGTGTAATATCTTAAATAGATGTTGTTTAATGTAAATCATGAAGACAATTAATATTTACATATTAACTGGATTTTATCTAGTTTGAAAATGTGTCTCAACTCACCCCAGCTCTAAAACCACGTGGGGTGAGTTCAGACTGCTATCTTAATTATGCTTTGAGCATTTTTCTGTTTTATTTTCCTCTTTCTTGATCAAATTTTTGTTGGGCTGCTGTAAATATGTTGTTTCTTTAATAGTGTGGGGGTTGTTAACTGTAAAAATACTGTAACTGCTAGTCTGTATTTGATCTTGGAAGCCTATTAAAAGGTTATGAAACCTGAATAGATTGCCAGATAGACAGGCTGAGATTAATACAGACATGTCCTTTTGGAAGCCAAGGGAGTTTGGAAAGCCTTTAAAGGTATGATGTTGAGTGCTCTAGCTTGTAATCCTTGGCCAGTGTACAATAGGAATAGACTTGTTCATAACACTAGGCAACAAAGATTTTGTTACAGAAGACCAAATAGGTGCTCCTAGCTAATTTCGGTATGCTGATTTCAAATCTATAATTAGATTTTTTCTATCACATCTAGATTTTGTATAAAATGCAAATCACTTTTAGTAAAATTTTCTACCACGTCCAGATTTTGGTTTTAATCGGCTTAATGCCAGTAATATGAAACTTGCTTTTCAAGGTTAAAGCAATTTTTTTTGCCAACTATATACAAATTTGAACAATTTTGATAAATAAAATTTATCCCGAGTTGGCAACACTGAGTCAAGAGCATAGTAACGGGCAATGGCCCAACGGTCAGTCGCTACGTGACAGTCAAGCAGAACGGTTGTTGAAGCTCTCTGCTGATGAGCAAGTGACAGGTTGTGGTGACTTGTGTGTTTTTATAGCATTTGTTTTGTACTACCGTGTGTATTTCTTTTTATTTTGCACATCGTAATAATTACTTTCTACGTTTTTTCAGATATTGTATGGTAATTCAAAATGGCATCAAATAGACATGCTTGTGTAAATCACCCAGACAACTTCTGCTTTGTCTGTGGACAATATACACCTAAGCCACAACGTAGAAACATAACAACAAAGATTAAACTTGCCTACAAGTGTTATTTTGACTGTAAGTTAGGAGACCAACAGAGGGACTGGGCACCACATATTTGCTGTGCACAGTGCAATGCAATGTTAATAGCTTGGATGAATGGTAAAAGAAAAGCTATGCCATTCTCAGTCCCCATGGTTTGGCGTGAGCCGAAAAATCACTTCAATGATTGTTATTTTTGTTTGACAAAGATTGCTGGTTTCACAAAGAAAAACAAATCAAAGATCACGTACCCAAACTGCGAATCAGCAATGAAACCAGTACCACATGATGAAACAAATCCACCACCAGTTCCACCAGCAACGATAACAGACAGCAGTTCATCTGAAGATTCTACTAGTGATATAGAAACAGGGAAAAATGGCATATATGTTCCAGATGCAAATATTTCCCCACATTTGTTAAGTCAAGCGGAGTTAAATGACTTAGTGCGTGATTTGGAATTACCAAAAGAAAAGGCAGAGTTGCTTGGTTCAAGACTTCAAGAATTTAATCTTCTCCAACCAAACACCAAAGTTTCCCATTTCCGCCATCGCCATTTGCAGTTTTCATCATTTTACTTACAGGAAGAAAACGTTTGTTTCTGCCACGATATCAGTGGTCTGATGCAAGGGATTGGCTGTCGCTATGATCCAAAAGAATGGAGACTGTTCATTGACTCTAGTAAAGATAGCCTTAAAGCTGTATTACTGCACAACGGCAATGAAAAACCTTCAATACCTGTAGCACATGCCACTGGCCTTAATGAGACTTATGAATCGATGAAACTGCTGCTAAGACTCATCAAATATAAGGACCACACATGGAATATTTGTGGCGACCTTAAAGTTGTATCATTACTTCTTGGGTTACAGTTGGGCTACACAAAGCATATGTGCTTTTTGTGTCTATGGAACAGCAGAGATGACAAGAACCACTACAAAAAACATGATTGGCCATCTAGAACTGAACATGTTGTTGGTAAATACAATGTGAAACACCCAGCACTTATTGACCCTCAGAAAGTACATCTTCCACCACTTCACATTAAACTTGGCCTTATGAAAAATTTCGTGAAGGGTATGGATCATCAAGGTAGTGGTTTCCAATATTTAAAGGATAAATTCAAAGGAATATTGACAGATGCTAAGCTAGAAGCTGGAGTTTTCACTGGACCACAGATCCGCAGTGTCATCCACGACTCATCGTTTCCATCTAACCTAAATGAGAATGAACTAGGAGCATGGACATCTTTCGTTGAAGTTGTCAAAAATTTTCTTGGAAACCACAAAGCTGAAAACCACCATAAACTCGTAGAAAACATGCTTAAATCTTATGAAATAATGGGATGCAGAATGTCTTTGAAAATTCATTTTTTACATTCTCATCTTGACTTCTTCCCGGCCAACCTTGGGGCTGTAAGTGACGAGCATGGTGAGCGCTTCCACCAACAGATCTCAGTTATGGAAAACAGATACCAAGGTAATTTCAACCCAAATATGATGGGAGATTATTGTTGGTTCCTGCAGAAGGAGAGCTCATCATCCTACAAGCGACAAAGGAAGAGGACACACCAAAGTTTCACTTAAGAACAGGAATTTGCCTTTCAGTAGTAACAACAAAATACTAACGCGCTTTGGGTGGATGGTTGGGCGCAGGGGTGGTAACTCCGCCAGCGGAATTCCGCTGTCTGTCTTAAGCCAGAATAAAGGAGGAAAGACATCCCTGTTCACTAATTATTTAAGTATGCTTAACATAAAACGTGGCACGGAAAAGTAGCTTAGACGGCTTTCGTAATAGAAGTGGGTGAGAAAAAAAATGAAAAATAGGGGTTTTTGGTTACACAAAATCTGGACGTGATAGAGAAATTTTGATATCAGATCTGAAATCAGCATCAGCGCTTTAGTAGGAATCAGTAGTTCACGTGTCTCTAACAAAAAAAAGTTGAAATTTGTTGCCTAGTGTATCAATCCTTAGTCCTAGTTATTGTGGTGTTGTCATTTGTATTTCACCATCATTATTAGTATTAATTATTATTATTAAAAGTTGACATATGTATATATAGGTTTTTTGAAACTGTGACTGAGTATAGATAGGTGTAATAAATCCAGCCAGGTTAGAATCAGACATCAGATCTTTACTTACTGCCCAGTTTGCAGTGCATGCTGGAGCCCTGGAATTTCCTGTAGCCAAATCCAGTCATCTGTGATTCAATCATGTAACCAGCTAGAGAACCTATCATTATTATTATAGGACACCAGTCACATTATTCCAGAGTTAGGTTTTTGCCCATGCTTGTTTGGCACTGATTATAGGTTGATTAACTCATGTGAGATAGGTTTGCCATAATTGTCAATGTTTGTAGTTATTATTTTTATGTTGGTTATTTATTATTTGTGTTTTGATTTCATCAGTAAATTATGTTTTCCAGTGATCAATTATGAAGGCATGATTCCAGTTAATGTTTGTTGATTAATTGTCTATTATGTTATTATTGTGATTAATGGTGCCTGGTGCATATAACTAATAATCTTGTGTTGTATAGGCAACAAAGCTGGGCACTTGCGTTTTTTTTTGCGGTACTGCGGTACTGCGGTACTACCGCACTACCAAACCGGTACCGCATAACGCAGTACCGCAAAGGATCGCTGAAAGTACAGGCTGTACTTTCAGCGATCCTTTGCGGTACTGCGTTATGCGGTACCGGTTTGGTAGTGCGGTAGTACCGCAGTACCGCAAAAAAAAACGCAAGTGCCCAGCTTTGATAGGCAACCCATTGGGACTTGACTCACATGGTACAGATTCATCCAGCTTGGATTGTGGATCCAATCCAGTGGGAGCTACGCAGTCCACTGAGGTTGTGTCAACAACTGTTGGCCACTGGGATCTGCCCTGTGACCCTAACCCTACTAACTAGCCAGTGTATTGTGGTAAGTGTATAACGAAAAAAACTTGGGTCATAAGGGGTTGTCAAGTTTGGAGGGTAGCTAGGCTGGGACAAGAGTTCACATTCTGCGCAAGTCATTTACAGTGCTTGTCTTCCACTTGCTTTCTATCCTTTCTGCCAAATCTCACTAAGTGTTATTTGTTTTCCAGAGGTTTTGTTAATTGTGATTCATTGCCAGTCCTTTTTGTTAGGTATGTTTATACTTTTATACTGAATAATTGTGTATTTCAGATATAATAAAGAGGAAAAAAACAGTAGTTTATTTCTATTAGGTTCACCTTTATAGTCCAGCCCTTTCTTGGACTCTGAGTGGTTGGTTCCCCCACTCATTGGGGAGTCGGATTTAGTCACCTGAACTTGGGGGAAGTCCTTTGCAGTTAACGTGCAAGTCAGACCTGAATAATCTCCTGGAAATAAACCACTGACGAGAGAGGCATTCTTACGTACCTGAGGAGACTACCTCTTTGCCCAGTCTCTTGACTATCACAAACCCAGACACGTGAAAAAGGTGCTGGGTGGTTCGACGATACAGATACTTGGGGACTACAGCCTATGCAGCCACTGCAGCATACTTTTTGGCATCCCCAGCAGGATAAGTTGGAGAGATTGGTTGGAGATAATCAAGTTTAAAAGGGGAACAGTGGAGAATGTCTAATCCAGAGATGACCCAGAGTATGGATGTTGCTGAAGAAGTTAGTGGGCAGCCTGGTGAGGAAGCAGTGGCATCAGCCACCCAATCCCCACTGAGATATATTGAGGATCAACTTTTAAATTACTGGTCTACCACTGCTGGTACAACCTCTGACCAGGATGTATATGCTCTCAGAAGATTGGCATTGACAGTAGCCACCTGGTTAGAACAAGTGAGCAGCCCTGAACAGTCCAGGTTTTGAACAGAAAGTGGAACAGATTGCCCTGCTATGAACTGGGGAGAAAAGAGAATGATGGGTCCCTCATAGGAGAGTGATTCATCTGGGACAGAAGCACAAGACCTGAATGGACTAGCAGGAGCCCAAAGATGGGCCAAATCAACCCCTACCTCTCGGGCCTCAGAAAGGAAGCCAAGACCAACAGTCAACCAGATACCTCCTATGAAGTTTCAACGAGAGCTTGGGGAGTCAAATGGGGAGGATAAACCAGTGATGTTTACCGCAAGAAAGGGGCCACAACCACTGCCAACAGAGAATCTCCTGGAATGCCCTAGAGAAACTAGATGGGCGGCAATTTCCTCAACCATTGCCATTTGATATATCAGATGGGAGAACACTTGCAGAATTTAGGAAGGAGTTTGAGGATTATGCTGAGAATACAGTGGCAGGAGGACACAACAAATGGAAAAGAGCATTGCAAGAGTGTCTTATGGGACAGATGAGAGGGGGTTTTGATTTAATTGACCGACCAGGGATGCCATATAACGTTGTCAGGAAAAGACTACGGATTTACTACAAAGAACTCCATTCTACCATGACGAGAGACAAGCAAGAAGTATTTACTAATGTTATAATGTTTCAGACCAACAAAGACCCTAGGATCCACTCATGGCTGGTCTACCTAACTGTGTTCGTAATCGTGTATTGTGTATGTCGTCCGTGGTGGCGGAGGGGACCTACAATTTTACATGGGTTCCGAACCACAAGAACATAAGAAATTTATGTAAAAACTGCCGGTAAATTGGCAACGACAAATTTTTACGAAACTAAATAATTATCAATTTAAAACTAATTAATTATCGATTTAAAACTAAAGATAGAATCTCTGGATCCAGAGGATCAAGTCATAATAGACTACTATCCACAAATATGTTACACTCTATATCTATTTATAACGGACATGCAAATATATCAGATCCAAAGAATCCAGTCAATTACATTACGGTATCCATCAAGTCACGGTCCATATCGATTGCGGGCCAAGTCAAAATTTACAATCATATACATTACAATATATACACTTACGAGAAAAAGTGTAGGTGTGGCTGTAAAGACTGTACAGTAATGTAGAAATGTGTGTGCACCCATTTTGGGTCTCCCATTTAAAGGTGTTTGTGGGGCAAGTGAAGATCATGAGTTTTTCAATACCTCACAGTACTATGGGGGGCACCGCTCGGCAGAGGAATCTCTTTAAATGGGGTGTGTAAGGACAGAGAGTATCCCCTAACCCAAGACGCTGCCTCCCTATATCCCACAACACTTGTGTTGAGCTGTGGGATCTATCCCCAGAAAGCCTTAATTTTACTACCTTAAACTATACCCTTTCTATCAACATATGCGTCTAATCGATTTTTAACATGTTTATAGACGTGCTACTAATTACTTCTACCGGCAAACTATTCCAGCTTTTTACTATTCTATGCGTAAAAAAGTTTTTCGCAACTGCTGTCTCGAACCTTCTACTTGTCAACTTACACCCGTTATTTCTAGTCCTATTATATTGAGATATTTCGAAAAAGCTATCTCTATCTACGTTATCGAACCCATTCATAATTTTGAAAACCTGGATTAGATCACCCCTTAACCTCCTAGTCTCGAGTGTTGTCAATTTTAACTCCTTAAGCCTATCCTCGTACGACTTTGACCTAAGAGACGGAATCATCTTAGTTGCTCGTCTTTGAACTCTTTCGATTTTGTCTATATCTTTGCGCATATGCGGATTCCAAAATTGGACGGTGTACTCCAAATGGGGTCTAACTAATGATTTATAAAGTGGAACTATAATATCGCGCGATTTGTACTCAAAATTTCGAGCTATAAAACCTAACACTTTGTTCGCCTTATTGACCGCTGCTGTACTTTGTTTCGCTACTTTTAAATCACCAGTGACTATAACTCCTAAATCTTTTTCCTGCTCTATGCTTGTTAAATCTTTCCCTGACATACTATACGCAAAATTACCGTTACGCGAACCTATATGCAAAATTTTGCACTTATCAACGTTAAATCTCATTTGCCATGTGACTGACCAATTAACGATTTTATTCAGATCTTCCTGAATTTTACCTCTACCTTCGTCATTAATCGCCCTACCACCCAGCTTCGTGTCATCCGCAAACTTTGAAACTGTACTGACTAGGCCGACATCTAAGTCATTAATATATATAAGAAAAAGCAAGGGGCCCAATACAGAACCCTGAGGAACGCCACTCGCTACATTAGCCCAACACGACTCCGCTCCATCAATGACCACCCTCTCTTTCCTACCTCGCAACCACTCTTCTAGCCAATTTATTACTACACCCTGATTCCATGAGCCTTAGTTTTTTCAATCAGTCTTTTGTGCGGCATGGTGTCAAACGCTTTTTGAAAATCTAAATACACTACATCAACCGCCCGATGTCTATCGTAAACGTCAACCACGCTTTGGAAAAATTCTAAAAGATTAGTTAAGCAAGATTTGTTTCGCCTAAATCTGTGCTGCGTATTTCTAACTAGCTTATGGAATTCTAAGTGTTCGACTATACGATCCCTAATTATTGATTCCAGTAGCTTACCTACAACAGACGTTAAACTGATTGGCCTATAATTTCCCGCCGCACCTTTATTGCCTTTCTTAAAGATAGGTGTTACGTTTGCTAACTTGAAATTATCTGGTACGCACCCCTCAGAAATAGATGCATTAAAAATCTTTGTTAGCGGCACAACAATGCTATCTTTTAATTCTTTTAGTTGTATGGGATATATGGAATCCGGACCCGGTGATTTACGCATTTTCATTTTATCAATATAGCGCATTACCTCCCCTTCACTAACGACAATATTATCCAAAATATTACCATTATCAAAAGGTATTATGTCTATAACCATAGGGATATTCGTTACATCTTCTATAGTAAAAACTGACGTAAAAAATTCGTTTAGCAAGGTAGCCATTTCCTTTTTCAGAAACTAGATCTCCGTTTAGATTTTTCAATGGACCCAAGACACTTTTACTGGATTTCTATTATTGACGTATTGAAAGAATCGCTTGGGGTTTTCTTTACCGTCACAAGCTATGGAGATTTCAGTGAGACCTTATACCAGTATGCAACCAGGTTGGAAACTGTGTGGATGACTGCAATGCTGGGAGTAGAAGTGGATAATTGCCAAGAACTGATTTCAAAATTTCTTAACACCATTCCTGATACATTTTCCCAGAAGGTTAAAGTTACTATGGCCATAGCACAAATGACGCGTGGAGCTGGGACCCAGTTGAACTGGCCAGCAGAGAGAGAATTGGCAGCTAGTGAGATGGAACCTCCAGTGAAACCTATAACCTTATCTAGACCTCTACCCATCCTGCAGGAGGCCTGGAACATAGGAATGTCTCCTTTGGTACCCCAACCACCACCAGGTGTCCAGAATATAAGGTCATCTCGTGATCAAGATCAGCCCCAACAGAACCTAAACCAACAAAATCACCAGTCTCACCCTCAGTTATTGGCCCTGCAGCAGGGTTCAGG
Organism: Bathynomus jamesi; assembly: GCA_023014485.1. NCBI lineage: Eukaryota > Metazoa > Arthropoda > Malacostraca > Isopoda > Cirolanidae > Bathynomus > Bathynomus jamesi. Next base: position 44,289 of record JAJOZX010018603.1, on the reverse strand, counting down.
GCCAGCCAGCCATCTAACCACCCCACCACCACCACCACCACCATCTGATCATCCCTGGGTGAGCTGTAATTACTGCGGAAGGAGAGGTCAACTGGAATGGGATTGCCATCAGCGTTTAGGAATGTGTTTGCAGTGTGGTGAGTGGGATCATTGGGTGCCACAATGCCCTTACCCACCTAATGTGTATGGTCATAACCAGCAGAGAAGGCCCAGTTCAAGAGCACCAAATCCTACCATCTCAAGGGAACCATTTCTTGGGCCTAAACAGACCAGCCCATGAGGGGATGAGCCAAATCAAGAACTGAGGCCTTTAAACCAGTGAGCTCTGAGGCCAGAGGGGAACCCCCAGAGCTCCTACCAGGACAAATATTACCCCTAACTAGTGACCCAATACCAGAACAAGAATTTATGAGGGAAGTACAGATGGGGGTAGATCCAGTGTGTTAACCCAGTTTTGCCTGTGAGAATGAAGGTCAGTGCAGAACTTTCCTTTTGTCCCCCAGGGATATGAGGCAACAGAGCAAGTCCCAGTTTCTGGTGGTAGGAATGAATCATTGATTGTGAATCCAGGTACTGATTGTCCTAATAGGTCCCCAGTTAGTTGCAAACCTGCTAGTAATAACCTAGGGTGTCCAGGTCCATTTGGTCTGGATGGGAGTGTAAATATTCCTGAAGAGCCTGATAAGGAGCAACCCCCAGACCAGAACAATGAACCAGAAGTTGATGCTCCCGAAATGTATTTGGTAAATAGTAATGTCTTTGATACTGATGGGTTGGATGATGAGATGTCTGGACAGTTAGCACCTCAATCTTTACTGAAGGTGGATATACGGATTGAACATTCGGAGAACTACTTGGCAGTACTTGATTCTGGAGCTACAGTTGGGATCCTGGATCACTCAGTGGTAGAGGAACTGGAGTTAACTCCAGAGATGCAGAGCTGTAACCTGAAGATTCAAGGGATTGGAGTGAACAACCATGTTAAACCACTGGGGGTGATTACACTGGGGTTATCAATTCATGGAGTGGAGATGGAGCCTGTTCTGTTTGCAGTGGTCAAAAGGTTGAAGTTCCCAGTTGTATTGGGAATGAATTTTCTTGATGAAAACAGTCTCTGAAATAATGTGAAAAGGAAGAGGATAATGCGAGCTTATAAAGATGGGCATATGGAGGAAATTTACTTGAAGAATGAGAATACACTAGTGATGTAGCGGATGTCATTTTTTTCACATCCGCGGATGCGGATGCGGATGAGGATGTTTGATTTCAACATCCGCCGATGCGGATGTCTACATTTTCGTTATTTTTTAGGATATATTCGAGATTTGTTGTGTTTAACGTATATAATAAGTTATTATATAGAGAGAGCTATAGCTATAATGTAGTATAATTGATTAGTTGTACAATAATTGCTGTACTTTTCTCTGAACATATAAATTAATATCAAGCATCTAACTAAAACAGAAATCAATTAGTGAATTCGTCTGCAAATAAATTCGTTATATTTTGTTGTTTCAGCCACAATTAGAAACCATAATTGTGTTACCAGGATGCGGGACGTGAACCCAACTCAAATGCACCCCACCGACCTCTTTCCCCAACCTCCACCCTTATAGAAAGAGATCTTTAATTAGCTTGATAACTATTTATATTAAGTTTAAAGTTTTATAGGCATATTTATAAATGAGTAATTAAAATAAAGTAAACTAAGATGTTCATCGTTTAATGTTCAAACTTAATTATAGGAAGGTTATGCTTAAGGAACATTAATTTTTCTGCCTTTTCTGCTGCCAGTCTGTTTCTCTTTTCATCATATATTAATCCAGCACTGCTAAATAATCTCTCGCTTGGTACGTTTGTTGGAGGAAGGCTAAATGTTTCCTTGCAAGTTTACTCAAGTATGGATAGATATTCTGAGTATTTTTCCACCAACTAATAGGATTGTCACATGCAGCCAGGCATTTTTCTTGGTGATAGCTCTCGATCATTTTTACTACATCTTTTGACATCGCGTAGGTCTCGTCATTGCTGCTTGACTCAAGAAACTGAGAGACAGATTCTGTGATAGATTTGCTTGTTGAAGGTGTTGGTTCTGTCACTGAAACTTTTATTCTTTTGGTGGGTGGCGAAGCGACAGATTCAAGAGATTGAAGCTCTTCAACTGCTTTGCCAAGTGATGATTTAACTCGTTCTAATGTACTAGGTGAAAATAACTTAGCTTTGTAACGTGGATCTAAGTAGGTTGCAAGAGAGTAACTTCATACAAGAACAGCCTCTCGTCTTGTCGCTTGCATCACTTTTGCGCACAATGAACTAGTTCTATTAATATAGTAGAATTTGATAATTTCCGCTTATTAATGACATTTTATCTCAACGGTCCACATCCGCACGACATCCGTAGTCCAAAGTGCGGATGCGGGTGCGAGAAAATGTGCGGATGTGGATGCGGATGTGACCTACATCACTAGAATACACCATGTAGAAGGGTGATCCAGAATGTTCCCTGTTATGCATCAGCAGATGTGAAATTAAGTACTTGTAGATATCACTGAGTTCCTGTACAGTTTGCTTGCTTGAATGTAATTGAAGGTGAAGGAAGACTGGAGTACTGTTTTGAGGACAATGATGGAGATCCCGACTCCAGGGGAAAGTGTACAGTCACCCTGAGTTAATGGATGGATTGGATGACAGAAGTGTTGGTAATGAAGCTGACCCCAGAAGCACAGAAAATCAAGGTGGGCAAATGGATAGGGACTATAAGATCAATAGTCTATAAAGAAGAACTGGACTTTCCAGTGGCTGAAAGTGAGAGAACTGAGGTGTTCATGACTGGAGCCCAAGCTGAACAACCAGGCTGGACAGAAGAATGCCTACAAACTGAAATAACCATGTCACCAGAGTTGAAGTTAGAAGAGAGGGAGAAGGTTTTATAAATGTTGGCTCTCTGGGAGAAAGTGTTGAGTCAGGGGGATTCCCAGAACCAGTTGCAAAAGCAGTGGAAGCCCAGTGCCAGGAATTACTGTTGCTTGATATCTCAGAACCTAGCATTTCCCCACGGAGTTTGCCTGTTGTCCCTATCCGGAAGAAGGATGGTTCAATTAGAATGTGCATTGACTATCGAAAATTGAATGAAGTGACCATACCAGACCGATTTCCAATGCCCAACTTAACAGATGCAGTTTTTAGTCTTCATGGAACCTGTTACTGTACTTCACTTCCCTAGACATGGTACGAGGTTATTATCAAATGCCAATTGCCAAAGAGAGCCGAGAAAGCACCGCTTTTTCAACCACCAGAGGGCATTGGCAGTTTAAGCGACTGAGTTTTGGATTAAACAATGCTCCCGCTAGTTTCCAATGGATGGTACAAGAAGTGTTACATGGTTTTCCGAGAAGTGGAGTTATCATCTACATTGATGATATCCTAATAATGGGCAAGTCATTCGAAGAACATCTTCAACTGGTAGATAAAGTCCTGTATACTCTGGAGAAGTCTGGCATAAAGGTCAAACCTGTGAAATGTCAGTGGTTCCAACCTGAGGTTGCGTTTTTGGGACACCTGGTTGGTAGAGAAGGTTTGCGGAAATCCCCAGAATATATGCAGAAGGTGCAAGAGTTTCCAAAACAAGAAACTGTTTGACAGATGAGGGAATTTTTGGGTTTAGTGAATTTCCAGAGAAAGTTTGTACCAGATTGTTCAGTGATAAGTCCTTTCTCTCATTTAACTGGAGGTAGATCAAGAGAAAGATTGAAATGGACACCAGAGATGGACAAGGCTTTTTATGGCAGTGAAAGAGGCCTTGGTTAATGAAGTGCAACTGTCATATCCAGATTACAGACCTGAAGCTGAGAAATTGTAACTGTACAGGTACTCCCCGACTTACAACAGGGTTACGTTTCTGACAAACCTGTCGTAAGTCATAATGGTCATGTTGAAAATAACCACAATGGTAGTGATGTGCGTTAACATATAAGTAGTTCAATCAAAGTAAAATAACAAAACACACAAATAATAGTAAATAATAGTAGTAAATAAACTGATCGGAATTCAAATTTTTCATCGTCTGTTATTTTATTTATTTAATACGACAGTTGTCATCATAAGTCCGGATGGACGTAAGTCAGGTGGTCGTAACTCAGGGAGTATCTGTATGTGGATGCTTCAGGGGTTGGTGCTGGTGCTTGTTTAGGACAACAACAGAATAGTGATTTTAAGGTGATTGCCTATGCATCAGTGACCTTTTCCAATGCCCAGAGAATGTACAGGGTGTAAAGACATTTCACCCATTTCTATACGGTGCGCCTTTTGTACTGTATATGGACCATCAACCACTGGAATACCTGAGCAACATGAAGAATGTTGATAGTAGATTGGCCCGAACTTATGAAGATCTCGCAGTCTTGCTGAGTTTGAAATTCTGTATCACCCTGGGACTGAGAATGGAGCTGCCAACGCATTGTCATGAATAACACCTGCTGGGTGTGACCAACTGGAGAAGATAGAACACCTCACTGATTGCTTACCACCTGGACTGTGAGTACTCATGAAAGTTGATGGAGGTGGTGATTCGTTGCTTATTAGCCTAGTACAAGTGTTGCAGGATCATTATTACGAGCATGGGCCACTTTGGAATCCTTCACAACACCCATTGGAATTAGAGAGAGAACTAATGGATGAATTGATCGCCTCTCCCAAGAGGTATCACCTTTCAAATAATGCCCGCCACAGAAAAGAACTAAAAATGATGATACAACCTGGAGTATTGCTAACTCCAGAGGTACTGTTAGCTGGAAGCCATTGTTATTCCTTGAGGGTTTAGGTTCACTAAGGTGTAAAGCCATTCATGTATGTTATGGATGTAACTATTCCTGATACCCCAGAAAGAAGGGTCCATTTGCAGTGTATATCAGGAGTACACTACAATCCACTGATAGAAGAGAAGTGGTTTGCTGAGCCAGCAGGAGTGATGGTGGAACAGGTGCACACTACGGAGCAGGAAACCAGCCATGAGGTAGCAGAAAGAAGTGATATAGAACAGTGTGAAGGGAATTTGCTACTGCAGAATCCAGATCTGGAAGCCAGGGGTGAAATGGTCACTTGTGGACACCAGGGAGGACTGGTTGCTTGGACTTGGGTACAGTTGGGTGCAGTCAATTACTGTGCTATGTTGGATTCAGGAGCAGAGATTAGCTTAGTATCTGAGTCAGTGGTCAAGAGTTTAAAAGTGAGTGAAGAGGAAGAAATATCAGTAGTCTTGCCAGATAATCTTGACTGGGATTGGTGTGAAATTGGTACCCTGTTTAGGACTGGTAAAATTGACTGTTCAGGGTAGAGATGAAAAGATCCAACTACCTTTTGCAATAGCCCCAGAGAATAGTCTCCTGTACTGTTTCTTGTTAGGGTCAAACTATCTAATTATGGCTGACATTGAAATGAAGTTTGATGTAGCTGAATGGTCATATGGAGACCCAGAGTTAGTGGATTGTTTTGGAGTAGAGGCACTAGATGAGGCAGTGTGCATGGAGGAAGAGGTACCAGACACAGAAGTAGAGGAGCCAGAGTTGGACACAGTATTTGAGGAAGGCAAGAAGTGGATAGTGAACCGAGAGTTGCTTGACTCAGAATCAGTGATTCTAATGCAAAAATGGAACCAATTGTTGCGACAGGTGCATGGACTATTGGCCCAGTCAAAGCCCCTACCAGAGAGCAAACCTGCCTTGAGACAGTTTAAAGCGAACTGGAGGGAATTACAGTTAAGGAGTGGGGTGATAGTACATCAAAGTAGGACTGGGTATATTAGCTGTGTAGTACCTTTCACATTGCTCGTGGATATGGCCCTCAGTTTCCACATGGAAATGGCACATATTGGGCATAATAAGTTGGTGGAAGCTTTGCGATCACAAATGTAGCAGGGCTAGGCTGCTTTAAACCCTAGACCCATGTCCCAAAGCTGGATCCTGTCTGCTTTGAAGATAGCTGGTGAGGGAAGCTATATTTATGAGACCTCTTTGCGAGTGACCCATTGCCCATGTCAGGCTAGCATCATGAAAAGAGAAAACTATGGTATTGTCATTTACAATTACTTATTCGGACTATAGTGGATTTAATTATCCCAGAAGAGTTCCTTGTTCCATGCACTGTCTGTGTGTATCATAAAAAACTCAGGGGACCATTCTGAGTTCATTTCCATATATATATATACCAGGGTGTTTGAAAACTTTCTGTACAAATTGTAATGGGTGATAGGCAACACCAAGACAAACCCTTTTCGTCTATAAGTGTATGTCCGCTGACGTCACCATTCAGCGTGAGAGGGCACCGCTGCAATTGGCTAAAAGGTGAAGTGGGCTAGACTCACGCTTGCTGCGGGCATTCTTAAATCAGACGTAGTACACGTAACATGGAGCGCTTCACGACTGCTGAGTGGTTGACATGCATATGGTGTATGGGGCTGCCAATGGAAATGGAAGAGCTGCTGTGAGGTTGTACCGACAGCGCTTCCCAAACAGACGTGTGCCAAACCACCAAACATTTGCGCATTTGCATCGGTGACTGCGAGAAACTGGAACATTCCATGCAAACATGCATGACACTGGTCGGGAGAGAAATGTGCGCACTCCTGATGTCGAGTTGGGCAGGCAGCAGGTACGGCCCAATCAACTTGCCATGGATGATACCCGCCCAAACATTGACGGCGAACCATTCTTGATGAGCATGCACCCGTGTAGGATGTGGATTTGCGTGCGCCAACACGTGAGAATTATGCATGTTAAACACACCCTCACATGT